>JAVIXY010000092.1:0-42069 GCA_033030565.1 Fusarium nematophilum
ATCTTTCGCTCCGATATTCTCTCTCTTGACTCGACTCTCCTCCTCCTCCTCCTCCTCCTCACCCGCGACACTCTCCGCTCAGTCCTTTTTTTGTTTTCCTTTGCTCCTTTTTGCTTCATCCCCTTCTTGCTCTACCACCGAGTCGCCGTCAAAATGTCGAACCCCAACGACAAGCCGCTCCCCTTCGTCTACCAGTTCGCCGCAGGTACGGAATCCCAGTCCGTTCTGGTCCGGACTCAATGGCTAACTTTTCATGATTAGGCGCCATTGCTGGCGTCTCGGAGGTATGCTCGCGCCTATTGCTCCTTTTTTGAGGGCCGCTGCTAATTCTCCGCTTGTGTGTAGATTCTGGTGATGTATGACCGCATTCTGTCGCGTGCCTCCAAGACATGATGCTAACGGAGCGGCCTTCAGGTACCCTCTTGACGTGGTCAAGACCCGAGTGTATGATTTGCCTCTCGCGCGCAAACCCCCCAACGTCCCCGATTCAATTGCTGACATTTTGCCATAGCCAGCTCCAGACAAACGCCGCCGCTGGCGCTGACGCCTACAATGGCATGCTTGACTGCTTCCGCAAGATCATCAAGCACGAGGGGTACATGAGCTTTTGCGCCCCGTCCTCTGCGCCGCATTTCCCAGCCCGCTAACGGCGCGCCAGTTTCTCGCGACTCTACCGCGGCATCTCTGCCCCCATCCTCATGGAGGCTCCCAAGCGAGCCACCAAGTTCGCCGCCAACGACGAATGGGGCAAGGTCTACCGAAAGATGTTTGGCGTCGACAAGATGAACCAGCAGCTGTCCATCCTCACGGGTGCCTCGGCCGGCGCTACGGAGTCCTTCGTCGTCGTCCCCTTCGAGCTCGTCAAGATCCGTCTGCAGGACAAGGCCTCGGCTGGAAAGTACAACGGCATGGTCGACTGCGTCGTCAAGACTGTCAAGAACGAGGGTCCCCTCACTCTCTACCAGGGTCTTGAGAGCACCATGTGGCGCCACATCCTCTGGAATGCCGGTTACTTCGGCTGCATCTTCCAGGTCCGACAGCTCCTCCCCAAGGCCGAGACGAAGCAGGGCCAGATGATCAACGACCTCATCTCTGGTTCCATCGGTGGCACCATTGGAACCGTTCTCAACACGCCCCTGGACGTTGTCAAGAGCCGAATCCAGAACACCCCCAAGGTCCCCGGACAGGTCCCCAAGTACAACTGGGCCTTCCCCTCGGTCGTGACCGTTTTCAAGGAGGAGGGCTTCAGCGCTCTGTACAAGGGTTTCCTGCCCAAGGTACGTTTCTCGCGACTAATCGAGTGCAGTCTTGCGCTGACAGAATCTCCTAGGTCCTGCGTCTCGGTCCCGGAGGCGGTATCCTTCTCGTCGTCTTCACCACCGTCATGGACACCTTCCGCAAGTGGCACTACCCTGCTTAAGCTTTGAACCGTCATGATGGGTAAAGTAAAAATGGATAAAATACACAGCATTCAACGATACCACGCCGCACACTGTACAGCGCTTAGACGGCTTCCGGAGGGCTTCTGAAGAATTGGAGTGGTTGTACTGGATATTCCCTGATAACTAACCTGCGCATCTCGTCGGTTAAGACCATGATACATTCCGTTTCGATATAGACTCGCGTTGGGTGGTGTTGGCCGGTTGTATACAGAGGGGCAAGGGCTGGGTCATTTTTGCATTGGAGTGAGCTATATATATAGATCTTGAGCCAATTCAATTTCTTTTTACGGCCCGTGGGTCATTCACTTCGTTCTTGCCAGAGTTGGATTTTAACTGCTTTCAATTCTTCAATCTGTCAAAGTAACAATCTGCTTTATGCTAGTTATCCGTTTCGCCATCTCGCCATTCTGCCGTTTCGCCGTTCTGCCGTTTCGCCGCCCTGCCGTTTAGATCAAAAGCAAGATAGACATCCTCGAAAAATGCCAACCAAACTTAACCACATTTCGCCCCCTTCCCACCATCAAATTTAGAGAAAGACAAAACAAGGAAAAAAGAAGACCTTAAGCGATTTCCATCCCAGCTGGACCCCCAAAATCACCATCATCACGTCGAGGTCTCTTTGGGCCACTCCTGATGAAGCGCACATCCTCATTGTCACCGCCCTCGTCACTCTTGCTCCGGGATCGTTTGCTGCGCTCGTTCCGGTTCCAAGTCGCGCTGTGCGCTCTGGCTGGAAGTGTATCTTCCTGGGCGCTCTCCGTCAGGTCGACCACGGGGGTGGACCTCTCCTGGGTGCTCTGCCTGTTGCTGCTGCGCTGGGGGACGATGTCTCCATACCTGGTCGGACTGCAGAACAGGCTGCTTTCCTCGCGGGTCTGCCGCTGCTCTGCTTGAGGAGTAGCAGAGGCAGGGTGGCTCGAACGAGCGGGATTGGGTGTAGCTCGGGGAGGCGAGGGACTCTCGACCTTGGTGACGAATTCGGGCTGCCCTTCTCGCTCGGGGCTCCTCACGAACAAGGACGCCTCACGAGCATATCCTTCCTCCTGACCCTCGGGCGATCGACTCGGTCGATGCGAGGGCCGCCTTGGAGGTGGAGGAGGCATAGCCGCAGTGTCAGGGCTGACCGGCTCAGGAACAGCGAGCCCAGGGCTTGCGAGCTCTTCCTCTTCGGTCAGATCAATAACCGCGCCATTGAATGACCAAGGAGAATGGTCGGCGCCCGGGTCGTACTTCTGTTCCTCCTGCTCCTCGCTGGGCCGGTTGATGGCCTCCTGGAGCATCGCCGCAAGAACAACGTCGCCATTGCTGCTGGTCCTTGGGCTGTTCCCTCTGGGGCCGCCGACCCCCAGATCTCCTCCGTCACCATCGTCATCAGTATCATCATCTTCATGATCAGTATCATGGTCGCTGTCATCGCTCAGACCATCACCTCCGTCGCCGCCCTCGCTGCCGTCGTCACCGTCACTGTCTCCATCACTCTCCTCGTCGCCCGAACTCCCAGACTCGCTGTCCGAGTCCTCATCGTCAGAGTCAGTTTCGGATTCAGAGTCGGAGTCTGCCTCTCCATCGCTCAGCTCGACAGCGGTCTGAGTCTGCGGATACTGGAATTGTCCGTCAGGGGGCGGAGACAGAGGTGCTCCAGCAGGGTTCGCCGGTCGATAGTGGATGACTTCCTCGACCGCCACGACACCTTCCTGAGGGAAGCGGTAGCCGCCGATAAGGGGAGCCAGCTTCTTCAGTTGAGCAAAGTGCCGATCCTTGGCGGTCTTTTCACGACGCACGACCTCGTTGATGTCTTTGAGAAACGTCCAGTCACGAACCGAGATCTTCTTGGATTCCTTGCGCCACAGCTCGTAGTCCCAAAAGGTGATCTCGTGCAACCCGCGAAGCATGTGGAGATAGTCGAGCCCCTGCAGAGTTCGCAAGGAGCGGAAGCGCCGAAAGTTGGGCTGGTCGCTCGTCTTCTCCGCCATGAATGCGATGATGTGTGCGGGCTCATGCCTGCGGCGCATGTAGTCCTTGGCAGACTCTGGCAGGTGGATGGCGATGGTCTTGAGGCGGCGGGCCTCGCCGAGGTAGCTCAGGAGGTGAGTGCGACGCGAAGTGTATTTCTTCTTTTCGTCGGGAGCATAGGTGACCCACTGTGAACCAATCCAGAGTATTTCGATGTGTTGCAGGTGCTGAAGCCTGTTTCCAATTCCCTTCGCAAAGCGACCCTATTCGCCAATGGAGGAGAAGGCAAACTTGTTTGCACCGTAGAAGAGGCTTGCGCCGTGGACGAGCCATCTCTTGGAGACCAGCAGCGGGGCGAGGAGAGCTTCGGGCTTGATCGCGGTGAAGGTGAGGGAGACGCTCCGGCGGCCGACGTGGAAGCGGTTGAGAAGAGATGTCCTGCCCCTGCAGTTCTGGGGGACTTCGGAGGGCTCGTAGTAGGGATCCAGACGGGAGATTGCATGGACAACTCTGCCATCAAAGACGAGGGCGTGCCGGAGGATGCCGACCAGGACTCTGGTAGGAAGCGCGCCCAAGCGGAAAGAGGTGGTGTTGGCCTGGTCTTGAGGCTGGTTTCTGGTGCTCCCGCCCGCAGCACTCGCACTGTTTTCATCTCCTTCGATCGCGACCCTCTCTTCCCTGCCGGACGGAGGCCGCAGGCTTAGGTAGGGGTGGGTTTTCAGTGGGTTGCGCGGGCTGAATGCCCATGACATGTTCTCTTCTCTGCAGGACAGCTTGTAAATGTCTCCCCAGTTGTTGATGCCCGGTGGAGCTCGGTGCTCACATATCCAGATCTCGACAACTTCTCGCCAGGTCTACTGTTTGTCAGCACGATTCAAGATACCCCTCGCTGAAATCTACACATACTGTCGTGGTCTGTCGAGGACCAGGTAAACGTGCTTCGAGAGTCTGGATTTCTTCCCTGAGTGCGGCAATTCTTCTTCTGAGGCGACGGTAACCCTCTGTGTAATGACCTCGATGAGAGGCCCTCACCATCCTGAGCCGTTGTCTTTCCTGGAGGAATTGTTGCCGAAAACCGAGGAAAGCGTTGGCGACAGCGTCCCAACTCGGTTTGCATTCGAGCACACACGGGATTTGCCATTCCGGCTCTGTGATTTCCTCCTCTGCGAGGGCCGTTTCCAAGTCGATAAACGGGTCTCTGCCTTCAAATCGGGCATCATCAGGGTTGTCGGGAACGCCGTCGTCGTAATCGCCGTCTTCGGAATTGTCGGAGTCGTTGTCGCTGGGATTATCGTCATCGGGGTCGCCTCCACTGCCATTCTCTCCGTCGGCACTATCAGCATCGGACGCCTCTTCATCGGAGTCACCATCATCGCTGCCTCCACCAGGCGGAGATGAAGGGGGAGTCATGTTTCCCTCGACAAAGAGGCTGCCTTCGTCTCCCTCGGCGGGGTTCTCATCCCCATCTTCTGGGGGCGCTTCGTCGAGGTCCATCGGGTCTTCGTCCTCAGGGTTGGGCATTTCGGCAATCACAGGGTCGCCGTAGCCATCGAATCCATCGAGGAAAGTAAACCCCTCGTCTTCTGGCTCATCATTGTCAGACTCAGAGTTATCGCCGTCGCCCTGGTTGAGGTCAATGTAGTCGACATCGACATCACTAAAGGTGCCATCCGACATGATGGCTGATCCAAGCGGCGAGAACGTGAAAGAAGCTGAGGGGAAGTAGTTAAAGGGGAGAAAAGAAAGGGATGGAAGAGGCACGAGAAGGGTTGGAAGAGGAGTGTTTGAGGGGAGAAAGAAGAGATGGAAGAGGCACGGTTGGAAGAGGAGTATTTAAGGGGAACTTGGAGGAGACAGTGAATCAGAGTCGAATCAAGGTCATATGTGTTGAATTGGGTATCCTGCGCAATTAGGGGTGGTCAAGATGACCCCCCTCTGGAGAGGAAATCTCTGGTAGTCTTTGGTAGTTGTCTGAACACCCGGGCCTCCGTCAGGGAGTTCCAGGTTGCCTTGGAGCCTCTATGCACTTGGGTAGGTAGGTACCCATTGGTTAACTACCTACCTTACCCAGATTTACTGATACTAAAGACGCGCTCCAAAGCTCGCGATGGAGTCTGCCTTGGTACCTTTGCATGAGGTTACTCTGTAGGCACAACTACCTAACCCAAGTACTGGCAAAGGTCATATGTGTTTGGCCCTTCAAGCCCTCAAGACCCTAAATGGCGAAGTATCAGCATCGGCATCGAGGGGGGGCCTTAGTCCCTGCGTCGAGCATCGGCTACTTGCGCCGAATAGGCTCTGCTAAATAGTCATAATCCCAAAAGAAAGAAAGAAAGAGAGAAAGAAAGCTAGGAGCTAGCGGAAAGGCAGGCTGCTGAAAGACGTGGGAGAGTACACTGCAGCAATAGTACGAGAGCGCGGGAACCCACCGGAGACTTGCTGGTTTGCATCCGAGTCGACTTGACTTTCGCTGATTCCAGATATGCTTACCTAGGTAGTCTGCTAGAGAGTATGCCAACGGTAGTCTTCGGGGGTTGTCTGACCACCTCCGTCAGGGAGTTGCCTTAGAGCCTCCATGCACTTGGGTACCGATCTATACGCTGTGCATTATCTTTTACCCACTGTGCTCTGTTGTTATTGTTGTTGTATATTTTCCATCTTACGGGCATGCAGGTCCCGCCAATCGCCTTAAGGCATAATGAGGATGATGATGGGGAGGAGGGGGAGGAGGAGGAGGAGGACGATGATGATGATGATTTCATTTTCGCCTCAATGCGTGAGACACATGACCTCCTGGTTGGAATAACAAGGCGCGCCGAAGCTATCTGGAAGGTAGCTAACTAAAATTATAGTAAAACTAGGTTTTCTGGGCCGAGAGAGGCCCGAGGAGAGAGAGACGTAAGGAGGAAAAGGCAGCAGCGGCAGCAGCTCTGCCTATGCCTAGACAGCGCAGCTATCAACATCAGGGTCTTGTATTTATTAGGCATGCATCGATTTCGTTAGGCCAATCTATCGCAGGGCTCGTAGCGGCATTAACTGAGACATGATGGGTTGGCAAGTTATCAGGGGCAGAATTCACGTACCCCAAGACTGCGGCGTATATCTGGCCGCCTGAGAAGCCGCGTTTAGAGATATCCGCAACTGCGCGGTTAAGAGTCATTCCTTGAGCCGTGTGCACAGTTACGCTGTAGGCTATAGTTAATGGAAAACTGGGTTTGAGTTCAAGAAGCCGAGGAGCATCCCACAGTCTGCCCCAATCATCCCAGAAGAAATGCAGCATCACCGTGAGAAAGAGACTGCCAACTCAAAATCCTATGCCTTGGTCGCGTACAGCTATCTATCTAGACTATTCTACAATCCTGGCCTCCCTTATCCGGGCAAGAAAGGCCCTCTCCCCTCCATGCCCCTCAGACCATCATCTCCTTTTTTGTTCCCTTAACAAGCATTATTACTATCTTATAAGTCCCTCCCTTTCCTCGTCCCCTTACTCAGCATCGCGTCTTACAGCCAATATCCCTCCCCCTAATGAGACATCACCTCCCTGTAACGATCCATGCTCAAGTCTACCGAGTACGCGAGGAGACGGTCTTGCGTCAGAGGCAGGTTGAGAATCCTTGACCGAAGTTCCATATCCTAGTGTAATCATGTTAGCAGCCAGTCATGAGAGCAACCATCTGGCGCATCCAACATACCTGCTTCTTCTTTGTCGCCCTCAAAATCTCCTTGGCAGTCTCATCTGCCATATCCGACACGGCGGCATATCTCAAAACCTCAGAATCCGCTGCGCCCTCGTCCATCGCGTGCAATCCAGCCAGGAGCCTCTCCAGAATTGCCAGGGGTGCCGCTTCTCCTTTGGACCGATGCTGAACGAGCGTGAGGAAGAAGTTGTAGATCTCGCCTCCCAAAGACCAATCCGAAATGATGCCGTGGCGACCCTCAAACTGAGAAATGAGAGCCGACAGGTTGGCGTAGTCGCGCTCCACAATCGCGAGGGGCGCAACCTCCTTGACCAGGACGCGATGAGCCTCCACGAACGAGCCGGCTCGCAGGAGGCACTGGACTTCAGCATACGCATCCTTCTTAACGCTGCGCATGTACAGAGCGAGGGCCTCCCAGATCCAGGATGATGGAATGCGGAACTTGTCGGTGAGAATCCCAAACGCTGGGCTGGTGTCGTCTCCGACCAAGCCGGCGTGTCGGGCAAGGTGCTCCTGGATGGCCTTCTTTCGCGCAACTGGGTGGGTCAAGTGCAGGAGAACAAAGACTGCTTCGAGCCACTCGCCGGCGCTCGTCAGTTGTGATGCGTATGCGATCGTAGCAGCGTCAGCCTTCTCGTTTTCATGCTGTTCGAAAGACACCTTGCCGGTTGACAAGAGAGCAAGGCCCAGCTGCCAGGTAAGTCGCATGTCAAGAGGCGAGAGCTGCGAATTCTCCGGGCGCAAGATCGCCTCCAAGTCGGAGGTACCGTTGGCGTATAGCTGCAAAAGTCCCCAAAGAAGGTCTTGTCTGCGGTCAGAGTCCACGTCATCCCACAGAGGCTTGATGCCCTGGTCGATGTACCAAGGGAGCGGCAAATATTCCTTCTCCTGGTCGATATCATCCTTGAAACCCCAAACTGCAGCCGCCAAATCCTCATCCTGGGAAATGGCGTACCACAGCCGGAGGCCGAAAGACTGCTTCCAATCCAGGCCAAACTTCTTGGAAATGACAAACGAATCCAGTCGGTCCTCAAGAGGCACGCCCTTCATACCTTCGCAGACGCACGCGTTGCCACTGAGGAGCTCGTAAATGGTCCGGATCGCTTCAGAAAATTCAGACAGCATCTTGGAGTCGTGCCAGGCCTTGAGTTGTTCTCGCATATCTTTCTTCGCCTCATCGCTAGTTCCAATGAGGGGGACAAGCGTAGCGAGGCGGAAATTCTTGCCATCAATGAGGTGCTTGCATGCCTCGGTTATGCGATGGCCCGCAAGGCATGCGACAGCCTTCTCCTCGCTCGAACCTGCAAGTCCGATAGTTGTCGATGAAGCTTGGTCGACTAGGTCAGTCCAGAAGTGGGAGAGCCTAGTCCTTCGCACAAGATGGTCCGGCTGTGTGCTCTTGTGGTCGACACTATCAAAGAGAATGCTGGCCAGGTCCCAGACATACTTCTCCCGTATGCTCGCAGGGTCGTTCATGTCTTGGTGGTGGAAGACCTCCTTCAGGCTCGAGAACTTGAGGTGCGCCATCGGAACGTCGTCAACGACTCCGATCTCGGTCAATTTGTCCTGGTTTCCGAGATACCTCTTGGAAGACTATATGCACAGTCAGTAATCATCAACAGTCCTTGGCCAAAACTACACACCTCCGTTGAGAAAGTGGCTAGTCGAAGCTCCTGTCGTTCGGTCTGGATAGTAGAACGCTGGAAGGAAAGGAGGTCCGAGTTCTGAGAAATATTTCGTCGTCCGCTCTCAGGGCCAAGTGGTCGTAGCACAACAAGGGTCTCATCAGGTCCCCACGTAGGCCGGCCGGCATCATGGAACGTCTTCTCGTCTTGGTCCATAGTCAGGGTCTTGTCTTGTCGCTCGTAGGGCCACTAATCAATTCAATCTTAGCATTTAATTCGTACCAAAGTCATAGATACATAAACCTCCAGCATAATGACATCAATTTCGGGGCATTCAGGTAACAACAAGGGAACCGACCTTAGGGAAGCCTTTGCCAGGGATTGAGGCTCTGAGATTCTGAGATGCTGGCTTAGGCTTCTCGAACAACGAGTTCATGAGGTCGTTACTTGTTGCAAACCCGCGTCCCTTGTCCATGCCGATTGTGCTTGCCGCCAAACCATCCAATCTGTCATCCTTTGCCGTACTCTTCCTCCAAATCGACGATTTCCGCAAAGTGTCGTTCCCGCTCTTATCAAGGTCGATCAATAAGCCGGTATGTCTTAGGGGTGAGTCGTTCAACTCCCTGAGGAGCTGCCGATCCCGCTTGACAGGGCTCACAGTTTTCCTCAGCATCTCCATCCAATCATCTCCATCTGCAACCTCGAGCTGCACAGGACCAGCAGAGTCCTTTACAGCTCGCATCCTAGCTCTGAGGATACCTCCAGGAGTCGCTCTCGTGGCATCCTGGACATCCTCGGACGAGTCATCGTCGTGCTCCGCGGCAAGATGCTGTCCAAGAGAAGACCTCGCCATGTCTTCATCCTCGGACACGTCATATTCCTCGCCCATGTCATCGGCGTACTCCTCTTCGAGAGAAAGCCTGACATCGTTGGGCGCAGAATCCGCGGAGCTAACCCCTAAAAAAGACTGCTGAGCAGGAAAGTCACCTTCAAGCATCTGTGCCTGCTCATGAAAGCCACCGGGCACACCTCGATGCCTCCGGAAGTCAAAAGTGTCATCCTCCATGGGGGAGTTGACCGAGATATCCAGGGCCATGTCCTGAGCGGTCGCATTGTCAGTCTGGGTGACGTCGACCTCTTCATCCGAGTCATCTTCATCGTCAAGACCATAGGTGGTAAAGTGCTCAACGGAGAAGACCCAGATACCCGTATCCTTGTCGTAGCTCTCGTACGTCGTGTTTTCGATCCGCTTAAGACGCTCGACGTGCTTGTTAAATCGCTTGGGGTCGCTGGTCACTCTCTTGTCACGGCTTCCACGGGGCCAGGACTGCTCAAGAGCGATTCTCGCGGGCACGTTGAGGCCCTTTCCGACAGGTGGCTTCTTAGCCGCCACGGGGTAAACGGTCGCAGAACGTGGTTCAAGGAGAATCAGGCCGCCGCAAATCTCATCGAGGTCAATGTTGCTCACATCGACGGGAACTTTGAAAGAGATATATCCCACGTTGTCGCGTCCAACAGTGAATCCATCAACCTTCTGTCGCTGCATGCGGTTCATGTTTTCGATGTCTTCCTTGGGGGGCTGCATCCAGTAATGGCCAGGGGCGTTGTCGAATCCATTCGGCGTGGCAGCTTCAGGGGTAGCAGTGTTGTCCTCTTCGTGAACAATAGCCAGTTCGTTGCCCTTGGTCTCCTCCATCTCAGGGGTCCTAGTGCCAGTGGAGCCATTGGAACCGTTTGTCGGTCGGGTCTGGCGGGGAGTCTCGTCATTGGCGGGGCTGCTGATATCTTCAGGGGCGGGGAGAGCGCCGCGCACAGGAGTTCCATCCTCGGCATCAACGTTGCTGGTGTCGAAGCTAACGCGCTTCGACAGCTTGCGAGAGCCAGTGCCGGCGTCAGACGGCTTGTCCTTTTGCGGTGTCGAAAACAGATCGCTCCTAATGTCTCTGTTGATGACAAGCTTCTTCGAGCCAGTGCTTCCATACCAGCGGGGCTGAGAACCGTTAGAAAACGCTCCGGGGGCAAGGATGCTGTCCTCGGTATTGAAGCTGCGGCGTAGGTTGTTGGTTGACATGCTCCTACTCAGTCCACCACCCCTGCTAGAGCCCAACAGGCTGTGACCGAGGTTTCCGGGAGTGCTCGAAATGCTGCTGGCTGGGCTGCCGGAGGGGGTTCCGTACGTGCTGTACGAAAAGCCAAATCCTCTCTTCTGGGGAGTTGCATAGCGGGACGCGGAGGCGGGCGCCAGCTTGTACATGGGCAGGATCGAGGACCTCCTAGGCTTGGAGCTTCCATTGAGAGGAGTGGCAAGAGGCCCAGGATTCTGAACCTCATTTCCACCTAGGCCGGCAAACAAACCGGGGGAGCCAAACGCCGAGACATCGTTAAGGTTAGCGGTGAGCCCCTGGGGGAGATTGGTCGACTGGTTGTTACCAAGCAGCGAGGCTCCCATCGGTTGCTGCTGCTGGTTGGTGCTGCCGCCAAAGAGGGATGAGCCTGTGTTTTGGTTGTTCTGGCCGCCAAATAGACCACCCCCGGTGTTCGCGGTGCTGGCACCAAACAGGCTTGGCTTCTGTTGTTGCTGGTTGGTGGATCCAAACAGACCACCGCCCGTCGACTGCTGGTTCTGGTTGTTGGAGCCAAGACCACCGAAGAGCCCAGTGCCGGTAGTATTCGCCTGCGTCGTCGTGCTGCCTCCGAAGAGACCGCCACCGGTAGCAGCCGGCTTGTTGCCGAACAGACCGCCTCCGGTATTAGTGTTGTTGTTGGTGCCAAATCCAGTCGTGTTTTGCTGCTGGTTGTTGTTGCCGAAGAGACCGCCTCCGGTTGTTGCGGTGGCTGTGTTGCCACCAAAGAGGCTGGTTCCCGCCGGCTTCTGCTGGCTGTTGCCAAACAAACCACCGGTCTGCTGGTTCTGAGTGTTCTGGCCAAAGAGACCGCCTCCGGTGTTTTGCTGCTGGTTCTGGCTGCCAAAGAGACCTCCACCAGTGTTGGTGTTGCCGGTGTTGCCAAAGAGGCCACCGCCGGCGTTGGTATTCGTGTTGCTGGCTCCGAAAGCGTTATTCGTCGTGTTTCCAAACCCTGTGGCGGCAGTGTTGGTGTTGGTGTTGGCGTTGCCGAAGCTGAAGCCAGTGCCCGCGGGCTTGTTCTGGTTGTTTCCGAAAAGACCACCACTAGTATTGGTGTTTGCTGCGCCGAATCCAGTTCCAGTGTTGCTCGTGTTGCCAAACCCGCTGGTGGGGTTGGTGTTGGTGTTTCCGCCTCCGAAGAGGCCACCACCGGTCTGATTCTGCTGCGGCTGGCTGGCGTTTCCGAACAGGCCGCCAGCGGGCTTGTTAGCATTGTTGCCAAACAAGCCTCCACTAGTGTTGGTGTTGGTCTGGCCGAAGCCGGTGCCCCCAAAGCCGGTGTTCGTTGTGGTGTTGTTTGTGTTGGCTCCGAAGAGACCACCACCGGTAGCATTGGTTGTGTTCGTTCCGAAGCCTGAGGTCGCCGTAGTATTCGTGTTAGTGCCAAAACCTCCACCAAAGCCCGAGCTTACGCCAAACGCACCACCGCCGCTGGCATTGCCATGCCGCCGTCCCCCAACATAATCCGCCAATCTAAGTTCCTCGGACGACCACTTCTTGTAAGGGTCCTGGAACAGAACGTTCTGGAACGAGTTGGTCGCGGTGGTATTGGGCTCCTTCTCGTTGTGTGCCTGGAACGGCGTGATGGCAGTGCCCGGAGGATCGCCGACTCCACCACCCAGGGTGTTGGTATTGGAGGTACCGAATCCACCTCCAAATCCAGTCGCGGTATTGGTGTTTCCGCCGCCGCCGCCAAAGAGGGATCCGCCGGTGTTGGTGGCCGTGGCGCCAAAGCCAGTCTTATTGGCATTGCTGCCTCCGAACAAGCCGCCTCCTGTGTTGCCGCCTCCAAACGCCGAGGTGGTGTTGTTGTTGTTCGTGTTTCCGAAGCCTCCAAAACCAGTCCCGGTGTTGGTGTTTGTAGTGGCAGAGGCGCCAAAGAGGCCAGCGCCGGTGTTGGCAGTGGAACCAAAGGCGGGCTTGCTTCCAAAACCGCCGGCTGTGTTGGATCCAAAGCCGCCTAGTGATCGTCAGTGCAAGTCCATGTCGAAAGTCCGGTTATCGTCGCTCCGTTTTCCTCTCAATCGTAGATGACAGCGGTGCGTGACAGCAGAATTTGCGTACCGGTCGATGAGCCGAAGCCGCCCGTGGTGTTTGTGTTGCTGCCTCCAAAGAGGCCGCCAGAAGTGTTGCTCTGGCCAAATCCACCACCGGTGTTGCCAGCTCCAAAGCCTTTTCGAGCATTCCTATCAGCACCGCTGCCATCGGCTGCCGT
This sequence comes from Fusarium nematophilum, assembly GCA_033030565.1. Lineage (NCBI taxonomy): Eukaryota > Fungi > Ascomycota > Sordariomycetes > Hypocreales > Nectriaceae > Fusarium > Fusarium nematophilum. The sequence goes on from JAVIXY010000092.1 coordinate 13,060, forward strand.
CGCCGGTGTGGGTTGGTGAAGAGCCTGCTTACCTGACGTGTTGTTGTTGCTGTTCGAACCAAAGCCCCCAAATCCCGAGGACTGTTGGTTGGTGTTGTTGTTGTTGTTTTGGCCGAAGCCGCCGAAACCGCCGCCGAAAGACATGATGGTCGTCACGAACTCGGCGCGGCCCGGGATAGATACGTGGGATGTTCGTATGCGAGCCTCAGCAGCGAAGTCTTCGCGCTATTGCCTCGTGGCAGTACTCGGGGGGAGCTCCCGCAGCGGGATCGATCGATGAATTGATGCGGATCGCGCGCGTAATCGCTGAATGCTTGGTCGAAAGGAGCTCGACAACGAGGAATCTGCGAGCAGCGAGATGGCACAGGGCTCGTCAAGTACTTGATGGTGAAGACGCGCAGGTTTGTTGCACCACCGCTGGGGGAAAAAAAAGAGGACAGGGGAGAGCAGCTGGGGAAAGCGCTGTGGTAGCGGCGCCAAAGGCCGCAGAACAGGCCTGCAAGGAGTCGCAAATGAAGACTTAAAAAAAAGACAAATAAATGAAAAGGAAGGGATGATCACAAAAGAGCTAGAGTCAAGGGAGCGGACCAGAGAAGGCGGCACCCTTATAGTACTCGAGCTCGTGGCGATGAATGAGTTGGTGGTGAGGTCAGTCTGTCGCCCGTCGGCCCAGCCAGCTTTTTTTTCGGGGCGAACCTCTGCTCTTCAGGCTGCGCTGTCCCAGGTGCGTTGCTGCCTCAGACAATAAATTTGAGCTTGATTGGCCTCGGTCACATCGCTGACTAACATTGCCCAATGAAAACGAGCGGCTGGGCTACAGGCAGGCTGAGTCACTGTTGCCTGTAGTGTGCCTACAGAGTAACCTGACGCAAAGGTACCAAGGCAGACTCCATCGCGAGCTTTGGAGCGCGTCTTGGTTGGCTGGTCGCGTCGCATCCTTTCACTCGACACTACCTTAGCTTCTCCCTCAACTCTCGGCTCATTGATAGCAGAAACAAACACAACGAACAACCTTGCGCCACGCTTCTCATGCATCTTGACCGAACCACACGCTAGATTTTGGCCATTATCGAGCTTCGCGATCATAGCTAACTTCGAATCTCGGCCCTATTCCTCCTTTAAAACGCGAATATTTCTCCAATTGCTCATCAAAACTTGCCCGTCTTGCCGCCGCTTTTCTCAGAATCCTCCCAACCACCTTCGTCTCACAACCATGAACTCCCACTCAACGCCACGCCCGGCCTTTCCAGTGCGCTCAATAGCAGGTGGCTCAAGTCACCCGCCTCAGTCTCGGCAGCCAGTCGCTCCTCAGGTGTCGTCCAACGAAGACTACAGCACCATTCCCGAGGAGGATCGAGAGCACATCGATGAAGTCGTAGGTCGCGCCCGTATACAGCCCCCAGCAACCGCCACAGATACAACCGCGCTCACATTCGCTTCGCTTCACTAGTTTGACTTGATGGACATGAAGAAGAAAGGATGGCTCAACAGTTACGAGTTCAGGCACTCGCTAGCGGCCTTGGGCTTTGACATGTCCAAACCCGATTACTACAGGGAACTTCAAACCTACGGCACCGTTCCCCCAGATTGGCAGGATCCCCGTGACTGTCCTGCAAACCGCTTCTACATTTATCTCGACCAGTTCAGGTTATGCGCCGCCAAGTTGCTAGCCAATCGAGATCCCCGGCAAGAGGCGACAAAGGTGTTCAACATGTTTGACTACGATGGGGACGGCATTATCTCCTTTGACGACATGCGACGGCTTGCATCAGATATCAAAGAAGAGAGGACCATGACGGATGAGGAGATCCAAAGCATGATCGAACACCTGGATCACGAGGGCAAAGGCGGCGTTAACCTGGAGGAATTCATTCAGATGATGGAAGAGGCTGGGTAAACATGCATTCCGCATGAGAGCCCAATGAAAGGGCACGGATACAACAGCAGGCGACGGAATACATTTTCCCAGCTGGCGCCCCGGATCAACCAAGGAAGGACATGGCGCGCAGCTTCACTTTGACGCGCCATGTTTCGACCTCACCCAGCCCACGATCTACTCCTAGGGCTATGGTTGATTGCCGCCGATGGAATGATATGTCACACAAAGGATGTGTCTCACTTTCGATCCCGCGACCTCGGAGCTGCACCGGACGCACGAAACGCTCATGCACGGCAAGCCATGCCTTGTGTGCCTCTGAGCAAAGACTGGGTGGCAGCCTTTCCAGCGAGTTGGCCAGGGGCCTGTTAGTTTAGAGAAGAACCCAAAAAGGAGACCATGATGGCGCAGGAGGGACTTGGACGGAGTACGGAGTAGATTTCAATGAGATCTAAGAAGTTTTGTTTTGAATGCGGCAGGCGCGCCGTCTAAATTCCCCAAAGTTCATCACAAGAGGCTCCTATTCCCATGACAACTAAACCTCCCAAATACCAAACTCAGGCTTGGTCGAAAGCCACAAAATGTGCTGTGAACAGGGGAATACCATACTTCGCCTGCGCAAAACCGGGGGAATCGGATTCGGACCGAACAGTGAAGAGGAAGTTAGAAGAACAAAGAAAAAGACGGATTGATCAAGTGCGAGAGTGTCCAGCCCAAAAACGCCTCGCAAACAGGGTTGCATTGGAGTAACGTGGGTTACCATCTCAAAGCTAAGCTCAGAATTGGATCAGGTCTTGGTTCTGCTGCTGGTGATGTGGCGCTTGTTGGGCAGCAAATGGGTTGTTGGTCTGGCCGTTCATGCCCGCAGGGCCAGTAGCAGCAGGCATCTGGGCGCCGTAGTTGACGGTGGGCATGCCCGTAAACTGCTGTCGCAGGAAGGGATTGTTGCCCGTCGCATCAGCGTTGATACGAGCCATCCCGGCACCGGCGCTGTTCACAAATGTGCCCGGGGCGGTGTGCTGGGCAGGAATACGAAGGTTGCCCGTGTTGCCGAACGTGTCCATGCCGTCGCCAGTAGCAAGCAGCGAGTTGAGTCGGTTCTCGTGCTCGCTCATCTCCTTCGGAGGAGCGTTGAACGACGGTTGTGACTGGGGGAAGCTGTTCTGTTGCTGCAACTGAGGGAAGCTATTCTGCTGCTGCAACTGGGGCTGGTTGTTGAACGTGTTGAGGCTCTTCTGCTCTGGGAGCGAACCCAGGGAGGCAATCGGGTTCGGCCTGGCCGATTGAGGGCGGTTAAACTGGGCGAATGGGTTGTTGGACCCGGTGGGCGTGGGCTGCAACGACTGGACTTGCTGGTTGTTGTTTGTTGCCCAAGGATTGTTGCTGCCAGGATGGAGAGTAGGCTCGGGAGATGCTGGAGAGGAAATTGACTGTTGCTGAGGTTGCTGCTGCAGATAGGGGTTGAAGCCGGTAGGCTGGGTTTGGAAGGGCTGCGGGTTCTGCGGCTGGCCGAAGGCATCCACGCCCATGGCGGTTTGCCCCGCAAAGCCGGTGTTGTAGTTCGGTTGGAAACCGGTCGGCTGGGTCTGCGGGAATCCAGTATAGGCATTGCCCATGAAGCCAGTGTTCTGAGGCTGGTTTTGATCGATGGGGTTGGCAAAGAAATCCACAGGGTTTCCTTGCTGGTACCCTTGGTTGAAGCCAGTGTACTGCTGTTGCGGCTGGCTGGTCGTCTGCTGAGGGACGGGGTCGTCGTCGAAGAGGGACGAAGCGTTGCTCTCCTCCAACTCCTTGCGCCTCCTCTCCTCTTCCTCCTGGCTGAGCTTGATTGCCTTTTGCAGGTCGTCATCGTCATCCGGTCCACCCTGTCGGCTTTCGCGCTTTTTCCTATCTTCTTCCTCTTGGTACTTGCTTGCCTCGATAGCCAGGCGGTACTCGGCGTCTTCCTCATCGTTCATCCCTCGTCTCTCACGGTGTCGTCGGTTCCCGTGCGCCACCCCATGCGCCGGCTCCGCATGCTGGGGCGCATACTCCTCGAGGCCGGTGACGCGGGACTTCCAGGACCTCCGGTCGCTTCGTTCGGCTCGCAGCCTATCTTCGTCCAAGATCAGGGCCGTCAACTCCTTTGCAGCGACTCGGACTTTGCAAGAATCAGCAACCATCACGTGCCACTGGTAACGGCGCACCTACCATTCTGTCCAACATCGCGACCCTCTTCGTCAACGTACTGAAATTCTCGCAGGGTTTTGATGATATAGATGCTCTGCCGAGCCCAAGTAACAACGAGCTCGGAACCCTCGTGGAGGCAGTAATCTAGGACCTTGAGGGCCTTAAGAACATGTCGCCAGTTCTTTCCCTTGTCGTTCAGTCGCTTATCGATCATGTCCATGATTTCGTAGAACTCCGTGGAACTAATCGCGCCAAGTCCAGTCAGTACTTGCCAACACCCCAACAGGTAGGATTGAGCAGAGTCATGGTACGGCCACATACGTGTTATAGGTCATCTGAGCGATTTCGCTCATCTGAGTGCCGGTCGGGCCCCATGGGTCGTTGCTTGTAGCTGTTGGTCAAGCTGTCAGCGATGGCGGTTCCAAGTCACAGACAGAATCGTGCAGGAGAGCCAACCTTCTCGGACCTTGACCTGGGCACTGGAGTAACCTTTGGTCACATTTTTGACGCTTCGCATTACCTTGGACATGGTGGGCGAGCTGTGCTGGTTGTAATCTGGGTTCGGAGAGATTGGGTGTATGGATCAAGGCAAGGGGGTCCGTCCTGGGCACCAATGGCTCGGCCACGACACGATTTCCTTCAGCGAGTCGATGAAGCTCCGAAGAAAAGGTGTTCCAAGTCGACGGCTTGTAGCGACACGGTCTCGGCGACGAGAAGCCCAATGCGCACCGTGGAATGAAGTCGAGCGAGAGAGGCGCAGGGAGGGGGGGCTGAGGGGGTTCAGCAAGCTCCAAGGCGTCACGAGATGATCGGTCTCGCTTTCGACGATGACTGCGCAGCCTTTGCGATGGATTCAATCAAATTCCCAAGTAATAGCAGTGGCGTTTACTTGGAATTGAGGATCCGGAGAAGCGACGGTTTGTGGGGAGGTTGGCGGATGCGGCCGTGGGGTGACTGTGACTGGTCTCGGTTTGTTGCAGAGGTCGGGGGTGTCGGCCAGACACAACGTATGCTATACAGTAGGGGTGCTGGATGCGGCTCGGGCGCGGTGATCGAGGGAGCCAGCAGGGGCAGATGATGATGCAGCGTTTGGGATACGCAAGGTCTTCCCAGGACACGGACTGCTTCTGCTGAGTGATAAAAAAAAGAGGCCTGACGCGACTCGGCGAAATGTGATAGTGGAGGATGGCGGATGGTCAGTTGGGGAGCGAGCGGCGAGCGGCGAGCTACCAAGGCCCCAAGGCGGGAGAGGGAGGGAGCGATGTGGCTGCGCAGCTTGATTACGTATTCGTACATGGCCACCAAGCTGTGCCAGCTTTTCATGCCAGCGCAACAGTGACAGATGGGGGATCTTGGGCGGGGCCACTAGCCACGCCCAGGTTTGCGGGGGGAGGTTCTTAATTGCTTCAGCAGCCGTGTCTTCAGTTTCAACGTAAGGCCAGACAGTCCCAGGATTTCCGTAATGGGCACTTTTCTTTACCAAGCCCTCTCGCTTTTCCTTTGGCTTGAGGTTTTCATTTTCATCTTCCTCCTGGCCCGACAACCCAAGTACCTGCTGGCACAGGTGTTGACTCGTGATGTGGCTTTGGCTGCCTACAAAAGCATAGTCATCGTGAGCGAATGCGCAAACTGGCACGCCCTCGTGGCCTTTTTAGGAACGCCCAGCCACAACTACGTCACAGGCGTGACCGAAACCCTCAAGCCGCGTCAACCATGCTCGACTAACACCAATGCCAAACCGGCATGAGAAATTTTTGGAATACATTTGTTCCCGTCATAAAGCCCCGATGACTGTGCTCGACGCAGCGTAGAATGATGCCTTGCGGACCCTCGATGTTTGCGGGCAAGCCGTCTCACTAAGTGCGGGATGACATCCTCACACCCTCCGGCCTCACTTCTTGCTCCGGCCTCTCCGGCACTCTCTCCCGGATTTCCAATCACTTCGGTTGCCCAGGTACTTTCGGCCCGGGCGCTTGATGCCCCCGGCGGGCCCTCCGGGACAGGCGGGTAGAACACGGAGCTTACTACAGGCAGATCGTTCCGTGAGAATCCTAACGTTTTACCAAGGAATTATTCCCTTGATGTTCATAGAGAACCTCTTGATACTAAATTCCTTGAGTAGTTCAATACAGGGTTAGAATATTCTTAGATGATATTCCAGGCCATAGTTGTCCACCCACAGCTTCCGACAGGAAGTCATGGTTACACATGCTCAGCGCTCAATAATTTGCCAGCAGTGACGTGTCTGCGCCAGCTATCCTAGGTTCCACTAAGTATCTAATACTAATTTGATAAAATAGCTAAGGAAAACTCTATTGTTTTATTATAATTATTAAGGGATTATAGAGAATTTATGAGTTCTTTAGGTATCGCTTATTAGAGAGTATATGCAAAATTATCAAGCAGGGACTAAACCGTGCCGAGTAGTAAAAATGCACGATAGACCAACAACGATACAGGCACAAGCCGTCGAGGCTTGCAGAATCCGATTATCCGAGGATCTTTAATCACGCGTTCAACCATTCGACTGCATGTTCATACTATATTTCCACCCACTAATAAGTGAACTCGCCTCGTATGAGAAACTTACCTTCTCTTTTACAAGGAGAGTGGAGAGTGCGAGCTGTCACGGCATTTGACAGATAGAATTAGCACACAAAGAGGCCCTTTCTCTGTTGAAAATTACAGATTTCCCTACGACTCTCTTTCGTGAGATATGCCAGTATTAGAAGGTGGTTTATAAGATGGAGGTTTGGTTTAATGGAAGGTCGCACTGCTATCGCTGGGAGCTTCACCTTGGCAGTGCGAGCAGAGCCCTCGAAACGGCCCACATTTGACGACCGACCATCTCACTTCACTTTCAAATCCCCCAACTTCCCAGTTCCTTGCTCCTTGGGTAGGTCTCGTATTGATCTAGTCTCTGAAAAAGCACCGGCGATTAATAGCCAGCTTCCATATCACCTCCTTTTAATATTCTTCCTCGCCCGACTTGCGCCTTGCAAATCTGGTTAGGTGCAGGCCACCGCCCAATCTAGGTACAGATCCAAGGCTCGCGGACCAGGTATAAGCAGTCTGTACAGCATGTCGAAACCCAAGAACTGGCCTGACGGGTTTCCCTACCTCCGGGCTCCCTTCTACGACAAGAGCGTCACCCCAACCCATCTCCAAGCGCTCCGTGCCAAACCCTCCCCCTCCAGCGATATTCCCGTCATCCCATCCTCCTCTACGGCGACCCCAAGCCCCCTCGTCAAGATCCAGCCCATCAGCGACCCCTCGCACCCAGCAAATGGTCAGAGCGGGCTCTTTGCCGCCCAGAATCTCCCCGCGGGCAGCTTCATCCTCGCGTACCTGGGACGCGTGCACAGCGGCGCCGCATCATCAATGGAGAGCGACTACGACCTGTGGCTGGACCGCGGGGCGGACGCGGCGGTTGACGCCGCGAGGGAAGGGAACGAGGGGCGGTACGTGAACGACTTCCGGGGCGTCGGGGAGAGGGCGAATGCCGAGTTTCGGACGGTCTGGTGTGAGCGTTGGGGGGAGCTCTGCGTAGGAGTGTGGGTTATCGGCGGTGGCAAGGGGAAGAAGGGGAAGAAGGGCGGTGGAGGAGGAATCAGAAAGGGCGATGAGATCTTGGTGAGTTACGGAAAGGGGTTTTGGGGGGAGAGGAGGCCCGATGAAGGGGAGGATGAGTATGAGGAGGTAGGGCCAGGAGAGGAACTCGAGGCTGGCGGCGATAGGAAATGATGGCGCTGTGATACTGACTGTGGTGTTGACGAAATGGTCAAAGAGTCAATGAACCTCTGCACTTATATCAGGCATGGTGCAAGGTTTCTCTTCTGACCTTGACGGCCTCTCGGTCAGCTTCTTCTTCTCTCTCTCTCCATCCATAGTTCTCACTAAACTACTGCTCATCCCTAAAGGCCAGTGTCGCATAATCTAAAAATCCTACATGTGAGAAAGATTGAGATCAAGTACTCCAGTGGCGCTTGCATTGAATGCAAACGTTGAAAGTATAAAAAAATCTGCCATCTGACTCACATTGGCGATTTAGGTATTGAAGTTGCTCAGTTAGCCCTCGTACATGTAGCCAGCTAGCCTTGCTCTGCACGACGCTTCAACCTTTCTCGTTGCATTTGCTGCACCTTTCGATTCAAACACGTCGAGCATTAATCGCTATTATAAATAATGAGTAAGAGACTTCGCTTGTTTCTGGGCAAATTTTTTATTCCTCCCAGAACTCACTTTGCCCAAGCCGCGATCGAGTTCCTATAACGACCAGCCTCCTCTTACAACAACATTGTTACTGAAATGCCTGTCCCTCGGGCGTTATCGGAGCCCGCTGATGGCGATTTCCGGGTCATATTTGGTATGTTGTTCATCTAAATTCCGTCATGGTTCATCCGTTAACCGAAATCCCAGTCAAGTTGAGCTTTATGCTGCTGCAACTGGGTCTCTGGTTCAGCGGGAGTATGAGGAGATATGCCCCAGGTATGAGAGTGTGATCCCCAGCCGGGACCCAAGCTAACGAAAGGCCCAGGCACACCCGCGTACACTTTCTACAGGAGAATACTCACCGAGGTCTCTGGCTGGTTCTTCTTTCTCCTGTACCCTGCCCAGGGCGTCCTCATAGTGCTCGACTCGCCTCTAGCATATTCCTTGGCCGTGGGTTCTTTCGCGATGGCTCTCATCGTCTCGGTTCCCAGGGTAATGTCAATTTATATCGAAACACTGCCGTTCGGGGACCACGTAGAGTGGACAGGGACTGATCTGGAAACCGTCATTGGCGGTCCCATTCCCTCGATCAGGACGCCCGGGTCTGAGGCGGAACTCTCATTTGAGTCTTCCTCCGATGGGGTTTCCTCGTCTGAAGCTTCCTCTTATCCCGCTGTCCCATCTGAGGCTTACTCTGATGACACTCCCTCCGAGGCTTCCTCTGGTGGCGCTTCCTCCTTCGATCGTTGCTCTTCTGGCACTTCCTCGGATGAGGCTACGTCTGACACCTGGTCTTTGGTGTAGCAGGCCAGTTGAGGGATAGAGACTTGCTTGGGAATGTTGGAAGAATTGTGCCGATCGATCCGGTCACAAAATGCACGGTATTAACGCTCAATGCTTCCAACATCTCTCTTACACAGCCCAACTCATTAGTGCAGATGCAATCTCGTGGGGGTTTCCTAATTGGGAAAGCGGCGCGAGGCAACCCTGTACCTGGAGTTGATGAACATGGCGATGGAGGACGATGCTGCAACGCTCGCGATTCCGAATAGCCGAATAGAAATGGCCAAATTGTGTATAAATAGAGAGGTTTCTCTCGTCGAATTCCTGTGTAATTTTCAAGATATTCCACACAACCCAAATCCTCGACCTAAAAACTGTCTTGGTCGGTTCTTACTTACACGAGCCCATTTTCCAATCACCCCAAGTATCATCAACCTATATTCCACCATGAGCAACCAAACCTCCCAGCCTACCGAGACCAACCCCTTCCCCCGCCTCGTGCGAACTGCCCACACCGAAGACGGCACGTCCGTCTTCGCCTCTGACTCCCACCTCGCCCCCTTCACCCCCTTCGGCCCCCAACACAGCTCCTTCACCATCTTCGACAGCCGCCAATCCGTCCCCGTCAACAACACGGACGCGATCCCATCCTTCTCAGACACTCTGCCGAGATGCCCCGCCGAAGGCGCCATCTTCTGCATGACGCAGATCCAACCGGGCGGCAGCGCGCCCATGCACCGGACTGTGAGCCTCGACTACTGCGTGGTCATGTCCGGGGAGATTGTGCTGGCTCTCGATGGCGGCGAGGAGAAGACGGTCGGTCAGGGAGAGGTCATCGTCCAACAGGGCGTCAACCATCGGTGGGTCAACCGCGGGGATGTGCCCTGCCAGATGGTGTTTGTGATGATCGGGGCGGAGAAGATCGTGCTGAAGGACGGAGCGGTTCTGGAGGAGACTGCGTTTAAACAGGGGAAAGTTTGACGAAGAAAAAGTAGTGGTATCTTTGGCTCTTGGTTCTTGATAGGTTCATATCGCGGATAATGCCCCCAGGTTCATCTTCATGCCCGTACACTGACGAATTCTGTCAAACACAAACCGTGCGCCCATCTTCTGCGACTCCGTAGCTAGACCTTTAGGTTCCTTGATGATCTTAATCGGCCAAAGCAAAAGGTATGCACCGACGGCTTGCCATCGCGGTTGAGCTGACTCCGTGCGACAGAGCCCCAAATGGTCAACGTCCCCAAAGGACTGAGGAACGGTTGACAGAACCCCCCCTGCCAGGGACTGGATGGTCTCGATAGACTCGGTCATCCGGCTCGAGATCAAGGATTGTTTCGATGAAGGTAGTGTTGAAGCTCTCTGCAAGCAGGCCACTAGCTTGTGGTGGAGGATGATTCTTGCCGTTCGGTGATAGTTCCACTCATAGGCCATCCATATATCCGGATGAATCTGGATGGTCTCCGGCAGCCAGTAGTTTTCTTCTTTGCTTGCAATCTCACCTCGAGCGACGCTCCGGAATGCCCACTCCGGTTTATCACGCCAGCGAGCAGCCTCCCGATCAAGACGGCGCATTTCGTCCACCAACTCCAGCAGCTGATCGCATGTGAGGGCGCGTGAGTCGAGGGATTGAAGGAGCTGGTTGGCGTTCTGACAGATCTTTGTGATTGCCAGGCCGTCTTTCTCCAGTCTGACCGAAGACACCTTGTCATTTAGTGCCTCGAGCCAGGTTTCTGACTCTGGTAGTGGGCTCAACTGTTTAGCAAGCTGCTGCTTTTGCTACAACTCCAAGAATTAGATCCAATAGCCCTCGTCGTTCAGGGGAACAGGTTCGCTTACCAGACGATGATGGGCCAGACGGAACAGACCCCAACCCCGAGGATCATGGAACTGTTCGTGTCCGCGCAGCCGCAGGATATGGGCCATTCCTTGAGTGTGAGAGCCTGACATTGAAGAATCGGGCATAAACAACGACTTTCAACTACGTCAGAGTAAAGATCCCTTGGATTTGGTTTTTGTTGGACCAACCTCAAAGATATCGAGAATCACGACTGTCATCAAGTCATAATCATCTGGCGCTTTGCCCTTCTCCGCCAACGAGTGGCCGAGAGCGCTCAGTGCCTGGCCATAGCACCCCAGAGCCCTTGACACCAGGTCTTCAGAGCCCTGTTCTCGTGACAGATCGGCAAAGGCACACGCCTGAACAGCCCATCGCAGCGCGTATCGACCCTCAACGTTGACCTCCTTGAACAAACAGGGAAGATGTTCAAGAAAGCCCGGAGATGATGACTCATTGCATGGGAGAAGGACGTACTTGTCCATGAACGTCTTTGCCGCCTGATCTTCCTCAGAGGTCTCTTTCATTGGTGATGTCCCTTTGAGCCACGGATACGCCGAGGGGAGCTTCATCGACGGCCCCGAGTTGGACGACTTCTCGGAAACCCGGTCCAGGGAGCTATTCCTCGTTCGGCGACTCCGCGGTGAAGAACCAGAGCTGGTGGAGATGGAAGCAGCATGGCTTCTGAGCACCACGTTTTCCGTCTCGTGCTGAAACATGAGGTCTGCCTCATCTCGATAGCCAACGCAGAGCTCATTGCGGGCGATGCAGCGCTGGCAAGAGGGACGACCACGATCACACTGGAACAGGAGTTAGCCCATGCGATTATTCCTTGAGATGGGGGAGTTGCCTTGACCCGTCGTTGACGGCAGCGTAAACAGCCTCGGCTGCGGTGCGACATGTCGGAGGAGATTACACAAAGATGAAAGGTTCAAGTTGCCCCGCCAGATGAAGCTGACGGCGGCGCTAATTGTACGCAGTTGGTTCAACCGGCCGTCTATCCTGAAGCCGAGAAGTAGCGTCCGTAAATCTGATGCTCAACTATACAAAGGTAAGCAATTGTTCTTGATTCTCTGCATCTGCACATCGATGGCCATCTCGCTGTTCTAGACAACTACTATTAAAGAAACCAGCTACTATAAACATGACTGTTTGCAACAATCTACATTGATCCTTTGTTGGGCACGTACAAGGGAACACATCCTACGCAGCAACTATTCTACTGAACAACGCTAACACCAGCCAGTTCATGATCTCGTGCTGAACAGGAGTCCTTTGGTATATGATTATAAGTACCTGCTGAGACTTCTCCCCGGTCATCTCATCCGTTGTGATTAACCAACGCCGAGGCCAAAAATCCCCCCCTTTTAAGAACTCCATACTAAGCTGAGATAATGGCTAACAGACTAGGAAGAGCGGGATTTTCAGCCCCAAGGGGCCCGAGTCGCGGCAACTATAACAACTTCAACCACAACAACCGGCGTCCTGCAAACCCCAACGGCGTCGGAAAATACGACTACAGAAACCAAAACGGGCCCATGCGGGACCAACAGTTTACGGGATACGTCTCCAGCAAGCCATACCGGAAGAGTTGGCGGAACGACTCTTACACGCGGTTCAGGCCGGTTTCGGATCTCTACCAAGACTCGTCGTCGCCGTCGTCGACGGGGTCGGGGTTCTCGCAGGCTGGCTCTCCAGGATCCGAATCGGCTGGATCTTCGTCCTCAGCTTCCGGCAGGAACACTCCAGAGAAGTCGTCCCCGAGCACGAAGCCACCTGGGTCTGAGTCTGACTCGGTTTCGTCTGGAGACGAGGTACGTCAGGCTATGAAAGCGCCAACTAACCTTGCAGATTCTAGGGACAGCAAGCCGAGCGCCGGGCAACATGATCGTGACGCTCGGGATGAAGACTCCCCTCGGGCTAGACCGAGCACTTACACAACTGAAGCTTGTTCCTACAGCTTCCACGACGCTCACCGCGCCCTCAGCAAAGGTGAGCAGGTCCGGGCCCTGATGCGCCAAACCGACATCAAACGCCCACGTCACCAGCTCAGGGTAGGCACCATCATCTCGGGCCCCTTCCACAGCCAGTGCCGTGAGCAGATCGTATCCGACGACGATGTCAACGTCTCCATCTCTGGCTATGGCGCGGTATACTCCAAATACCGCAAGATGGTGATCATCGAGGAGTGGGCCGAGCACGTTACGTGCCTGCCGGTCTACTCGTACCAGTCCAGGGGCCTTGAGACGCGTCAGGGCCTGGTGGATGAGTACGTGGACATCCGGGATGCCGACGATATGGAGCCGGCTCCGAAACAGACCGAGGATGAGGCCGTGCTGGCGACACGCAGCACGGAATGGGATCACAGAAAGGCTTTCATCTCCGGCCGCAGCGTGGTCAAGCTGACGGAAAAGGTGATGCATCACCGGAGCTGGAAGTGCTCGGTCGAGGGTCGGATCGTGGGGCCTAACAACCTGAAGAAACTAATTTCATTGCACGTTCAACGAGTGCAGGACAAAGCTCGCGATGTATTCAACGAGCGGACCGGATCTGACGCGATACCTGACATGATTGATGAGTTTGGAAGAACGCGCAGGAAAGAATCAGAAGAAGCTCAGGAAACGATTGAAAGAAGCTTAGGTAAGGAGAAGCCCTCGGACTGAGGACTCTTGGTAGTTAAGTTTTCCATTTTGTGTATAATAGCCGATTTCATTGGTCTTACACTCGTTGATATAAATCTTTAATGTCTCTTCTCCCCGTGATTCAATGTCAATGCGCTTGCTACAGAAATCCTCTTCATCTCAGGTCGCTCATTTTGCAACTGTGTGAAAGAAGCGGACAAAAACCTACGCCAATTCCTCCAAGGTATAGTACAACCGTAACCCCCCGAGAAACCCGCTTTAGAATCGTTCAAACATCCTCTCCCTCGGCGTCAACATCGCCTTCGTCATCATGAAGCTCCCGATCCGTCTCTGCTCCGGAGGCGTCGTGGTCGGCCGAGTCTCCGTTAACCGCTGCTGCTGCTGCTGCTGCTGCTGCTGCGCCATTGGTTCGCGTCGAAACCACGACCGAATCCTTCGCCGGCGCTTCCGCCGTACCCTTCTTCTTCCCGGGATCCTTGACTTCGGTGACGGCCCGCATTTTCGCTTGCCTCTCCAGCCACCCAGGCGGTAAACCAGGACCGCTGTCGGCGTTCCCATAGTCAGACTTCTTGGTTCCCTTGGGCCATCTGCCTGGACCACGCCCGGTTCCACCCGATTTTCTTTTGGAACTGCTCTTGGGCCGAGCAGAGGAAGGCCGATGGGTCTTGCCGCTGCGTTTGGGCCTTGGAGCACTGCTGACAGTTCGGGGCGCCGATGGTCGGTTGACGCTCTGCCTGGAACGATTGTGTCGACCACCTGGGATCGCCGGGAACACTTCGAACCGGGTAAGGGGGATATCCTGATACGGTAGCGCCCAAGCTGGCGGACCATCGACCCCTGCGTCTCGCATCTCTTGGTCTTTCGGCGAGCCAGGCTCCACCACTTCCTTTGCAGCAACCTCCTCAATGGACTGAACCGGATCAGGTTCAGCACTGTCGTTTACCTCGGGCGTATCTGGTGCCTGTTGTGGTGCATCCGCATCTGCTATGCTCTTCTCCTCCTCATTCGCACTCGATTGGTGCTCGGCAATCGTGTCAAGTCCTTCGTCGACCTTTGCCTCATCGTCCTCTCTGGGTGCGATGGTGTTGATCGGCGGGCCAAGCTCAAAGTTGACCGCGTTGCTGCGGCCCATCACATACGGCGTCCAGACGAGAGCCTCGGGCTTAAGCTGCACATATCCCTTGGCCTCCCACTTGCCGACGTATTGTCGACAGTAGTCCACGTCAACCCTGAACGCATACAGCTTTGTTTGTGGATCTCTGACGAGGGCCCTGAGGCCTTCCAGGGCAGAAATGACATCATCCGGGGTCATGCCGGTGTCGTCGGATATTCGCTTTATGCTGAGTCCTTCTTTCTTGTGATTGCCATCATCCATGGCCTTCAAGAAGTAGCGGCAGAGCACCAGGCGCCAGTAGTTGCGGTACGAGACCAAGCCCATGTCTGATAGCGGCTTTTCTGGCGAACCCGTCTTTTCTTCAACCTTGGTGAGAAGATATGAGAAGTCGATGAGGAGGTTCCCGTATCCTTTGCGTTGGTGTATTGGCAAGGTCAAGATACACGAGACATTATTCTGGCTGCTCGCTCGCTTTTCCTTGGAAAAGTATCCCACAAAGTGGTACCCGGTATCGTCATATTCGCATAGAACATAGAAGAGGAACGGCTCCACGTCATAGTACAGTGTCTTCGACCCCAAGAAGAGCTTGGCGAGGAGACAAAGGTTCTGGCAGTAGACGGGATTCTTCCGTCCGTCGACCTCAAAGACCGATACGGAGCCGTGGCGGTATATCTCATCGCCCGGCGGGTGCTTAGCCGGGCACTTGAGTTTGTGCCTCCACGCAACATAATCCGAGTTCATGTACTTCAAACAGAACTCGCAGATGTACAGCACCCGGTTTCTGCTGTACTCTGCTGGGTACGGTGCCGCGTACCATGTGTCAATCTCCCAGCCGCCAAACTCGATGCATTCGATCTGACTTGCGTTTTCGTTTGACTTTTTCGATTTTCGAGTGGGCATGTCGGAATCTGTCTGCATGGCGAGGATGCGTGCCCTCCATTCGTCCTCCGCCTTTTGCTTGGCCTGGTCAAATTTCAGGCGATCTTCCTTTGCTGGAAGCGTTTTGGAAGTGTCAGCTTCTGCTTCAGTCAGAATACCGCCGTAAGGCTTGCCCCTCATCTCGTCCGTCTCCCGGTCAAAGAAGGAGTAGAACGGCTGCGAGTAGTTGTCTGACGTAAAAGGTGTTGGGAGAGACATGATGGGCGTAGGGTTAGGCCTGGGAGTGGCTACTGGCCGCTGAGGGGTTTGCCGAACAGCGCTGCCAGGCTGTCGCCTCCTGTCACGTTTCTTGCGAGCCATAATCTCCTTAAGATTTCCTGGCCTTACTTGGATCTTCAACACGAGTGAATTACGGGTCCGCTTCTCAATGGTGACGGCAAGGGGTCGTGAGACTTTGAGCCGAAGAGTCCTGGCAGACTGCTGTCGGGTTGGCTCTGCGCTTCCATTGGGTGTTGTGTCGTCGTGCGAAGAGGCCGGCTCGTTCGACTGGTGTCGCCGGCGTTTTCTCAGCGATATAACGTTGTCGTCATCTTCAAGGGACGATGACTTGCGCTTCCTCAGAGTGCGAGTCTCGTCAGGGGGGTCGTCGGGAGGAGCACTATCGTCAACTTGGGACGTTGGGTCCTCGCCGTCCACTTCTGCTTGGGAAAGCAACTCTTCTGAGGCCTCCGGAAGATCTGACTGCTGCGAGGGAGGTTCCACATCGTGGTCGACACTTTGATCGTCCATGTCCTCGCCCCCTTGGTCGTCCACGTCAGAGTCTCTATGAAAGCACTCTGGGCACTTCCAGCTCTCCGGTGCTGGGCAAGTTAGCAGTGAATGTAGACTGGAGCATTGAAGAAACACACTATTATCCTCACTCAATGCCGCCGCATCGCGTGCGCACTGCTGATGTGCTAGAGTCGGTCAGCACGAATTCGAGCAAGACAGCCAAGGTATCTTACCGTTTCCACCGCAACGAGCGCAAGCCAGAAACACTTCAAACTCCTCACTAGGGTCCTCTTCTTCGGCCTGCTTGCAGAAGAGGCAGTTGTTCGAAGGTCCTGCCTCTGACTCTTCATCATCTTCATCTGCTTCCGCTGCATCCTCCCATGGGACGTCCTCATCCGACTCTTCGTCCAAAGCGCTTGGCGACTCCGACCTGTCGCTGTCACTCTCTTCGTCTTCTTCCTCGTCGTTCACTGCTCCTGGTTGGATCTTGACTGGGCCCACTACCTCGTCCTGTTCATACTCCTCTCCGGATGCGTCCACGTCCTCTTCTTCCTCTTCCTCTTGCTCTTGCGCCTCTTCGTTGCCGTCCGTTTGAGCTCCACTATTATTATGGACCACAGGAATTGGTTGGTGAAGTAGAAAGCCGTTGTCCTCCTCGCCTTCGGCGTCCACATCAAGTTCCTCGCCAGATGCGTCGCGGTCGCTCAACTCGGCATCGTCGTTGTTCTCAGGAGCATTCCCGGTGCCAGTCTGGCCTTCAAACATGTCCGAATCTGTAGCGTTGACTGCTGAGGCCTCGCCGACTGCCTCATATTCAGCGTCTTCGTCCGAGACCATGACGTTGTGTTGGAGCTCCGGCCCCATCGCTTGTGAGCTCGCCATGGTTACCACCGCTTCCCAATACAGAAGTCCCAGAGGCAAGAACCTAAATATTGCATATCGATCGCTATTGGGTGGCTGCGACGGGTCTCTCGCGGTGGTATCACGTCTAGATCATCGCGGTTTGAGATGCAGACGCGGCCTTGAATTGAGGGGGCCCGAGTGAGGAATGCGCAGCGTAGCCCGGCTCAGGCCAATCGCGAAGGTGCATGAAGCGGGTTGAATGTTATCGATGAACGCGTCCGTATCGAAGCCGAGTGCCAGAGAAATGCGATAATGTTGAAGCAGCTCGACCAAGTCGCGTTTACCTTTGGGATATCAATCTGCTGTCGCGAAGCCGGTTGCCACAGTGCGTGCGACTCCGGGCCTGAATCACCGCTGGCCTAATTTGGTGGCGTACTGTGCGATACGTTGGTAGACTAACTGTCCTCAAGCGCAGGGGTGTGGGGCCTTTGGCCTCTTCTGTGCGAGCCGATCTGCGCCTCAGGCATCAACTCAATCACCAATCGCTCAATCGTCAATGGCTCGGTTGACGACGTGAGCTTCAAGAGAAGACCCGGCCGCTCGGAAGACCTACGACCACCGCGACAGACCCGGACGACTGGTCAAACTCGGTCAATTCGACTCCTCAATCGACGAAAGGCTTCACGGATACTTCAAAGTCTGCCCAGGCAGCGCCGACGCGACCATGCCCGTCCCTTTCGAGACCCTGCTTCCCTATGCCATCATGATTGGCGTATGTCCAGTTCGACCCTACGACACGAGAATGTGAAAACTCATGGAGTGGTAGATGTTCGGTATCTCTGGTACCGGTCTTGCCGTCATCAAGACCTGGCAGAACGAGGGCAAGCGTCCCCGTTACTCCGTGGACCAGTGGGATAAGGTATGTCGATCCGCGCCCTGGAACTGTTTGTCTGTGCTAATTGTCTCTGCAGCAAAGTACGATGCTCCCCGATCGACGCGGAATTCGAGTATGCTGATACTGACGGGTGTTTTGCAGTGATGGAGCGTGACCGACGACTTACGGGAAGCCTGCGAGGACAAACAGACAAGGCAGAAGCGCCGCTAGGCTTTGAGTTGAACAACCCATGGAAGGTGAGTACCCTTGGTTGATTATGCGAGACACAGGAGCATTAATGCAGGGTTGCAGTTGGAAACTCGATTCACCTAAGAAATCACAGGACGGCTGGTTGCAAAGACCAAAAGGCCGCAAGCCAATCTAAATGTATATCTACAACGGGGCGGAGGCTTAGAGTCAGAGAAAGATGGGCAAGAGAAAGAAAATAAAACAGCTTCATTGAACCTCCAACCTGGGTTGCATTTTGACAGATCGGGTAGCAAACGGCCAGAGGATTGATTTGAACAGCAGGGTATCTCTATTATATCGCCATCTCTGCCCTGTTCTTATTCAGGTTCTCCAGCAGTGTGCAAGCCTGACACATTGTTTGACTGGACATGTATCCGCACTTGACACACTGTCCCATGGTCTGCATCGGCCTCGACGGAGTCTCCTTCTGCCGAGGTTCCTTTTTCCGCTGACTTCTTACTGGCAAAGCAACTGCTTCCTCGTCCTTGGAAGACCCATTGGCTGTGATTTCGGTCTCGAAAGCAGTAGACGTCGCCTGCTTCTTCAAGCTGGCTTCAACCTCGGCCATTTCGTTGCCAGAAGTACGCCCGTTGGCCGAGCCGCAACCTCCAAGCCCCTCGCCCTCGTCACAGGCACAGGCGGCCTTGGCCTTGTCGGGGGTGAGCCGGGCCATGTCCTCTCCGCTTCTGACAATGTCGAGGATCGCGCTTGGCCGCACCTTTTCTAAATTCTTGATAAGGCCTCGCGCTGTGCCTCGGAAAGCCTCCGGGCTGTAGATGCACTCCGTGCTGAAGTAGTCCAGCTTCTTATGGTGTGCGTAGAGCACAATCTCTTTCTCGTATGCGTACTTGAGAGGCTTGCTCCTCTTGACATCGCTGTTCGAGTCGCCCGTCATAATGCTGGTGCTTCGAGATAACCGCGGTATATCTCCTCGAAGCAGGTTCATGAGGACAGTTTCCGCAACGTCGTCGGCGTTGTGTCCGGTCACCACATGCTTGATGGCCAGCTTCTTTGCCCCTCGGTCCAGAGCCTGTCGTCGAAAGACACCACAGTAGGTGCAGTTCCCTTTCTTCCCAATAGTCTCGACAACCTGGTCCATGGTCCATCCGTAGAGCTCATCGTAACCCACAATCTCCAGGGGCATGTCGTACTGAACAGCGTTCCGCTTCACCGTTTCCAGCGAGTCATCTCGGTATCCTTTGATGCCTTCGTCGACACTCAGAAGCACCAGATCCAGCCCGTAGTCGTGTCGCTCGTTCAGCGTTTTCATCACCGAGGCCAAAACAGTCGAGTCCTTCCCACCTGATGCGCCGATCGCAACTCGTTCGCCCCGGAAAAAGAGCTTTGACGATGTGATCGTGTGGTGTACTTCATCTTCGAAGACTCTGAGAAAGCAATCCCGGCATAGTTTGTGGTGGTTCTTTGGCCGTTTCACTACGGCTCTGTTATTGCGACACCGGCCGCAAGGTGTCGGAGGCATCTGACCTTGTCTTTGTAGATCTAGTCGAAGTTTAGGTGCCTGATGAGAAGGTCTGGAATGTATCCCTCTTGGGCAAGAAACCGAGGATATGAAGGATTCGGCTGTAAAGGTGCCGATTTCCGGGAGTCCAATATTCTCGTTCCGAAGACGTGAGTGCTCGAAGTCAGTCAAGATCTACTAATATAGTGTTTTCTTCCAATCAGCCCTTTCTTGCCTCGACTTTGCCTCATCAAGGCAATGACTTTGCGACGGGTGTAAGAGTCAGAGTCACGTGCAATGACGGACAGGTCCAACCCCCCCAGCACTCTCTCTGTGGAGAAGAAAGTTAGTGTGGGTCCCAGATTTTCGCGGCGCAGGAAGCCCTAATTTTCACCACCAAAAAATCATTCTCGCGGATTTTCTCCTACTTCTTTGTCAACCATCCATCACCATCCCGGACTTTGCTCTTCAACCCACGAGCACTAACCCAAAGATCCAAGATGGTAAGTAAATAACCAGCTGGACTCTAATGGCCACAGTTTTGTGAGTCAAATGCGCCTTGCGCGCAATTGAAGCCGGCGGCGTCGCTCGTCGACGCTGCTGGTATTCCGCCTGCTCGTGTGTCCCCTTCACGGGGGAGCTCGAGCGAGGTGAAGACTTGGCTGGAGATGCGGCGTGTGCAGAAATGCCACGACCTGCTCTCACTAGAGTTCAGAGAAGACCCTTTTTGGCTTGAACGCCTCGCTGATGTCTTCTTTTCTCAATGACAGCCTCCCAAGTCCGGCAAGAAGGTCGCTCCCGCCCCTTTCCCTCAGGGTAAGGCTGGCAAGAAGGCTCCCAAGGTACGCAGCGTCTCCTCATCTTTTGTTGGGAGACCATCAGTTGCTGACCATCTCCAGAACCCCCTTCTTGAGAAGCGACCCCGCAACTACGGCATCGGCCAGGACATCCAGCCCAAGCGAAATGTCTCCCGCATGGTCAAGTGGCCCGAGTATGTCCGCCTCCAGCGACAGAAGAAGATCCTTCAGATGCGCCTGAAGGTCCCCCCTTCGCTCGCCCAGTTCCAGCACGTCCTCGACCGCAACACCGCTGCCCAGGCTTTCAAGCTCCTCAACAAGTACCGACCTGAGACCAAGGCCGAGAAGAAGGAGCGTCTCCTCCAGGAGGCTACCGCCGTCAAGGAGGGCAAGAAGAAGGAGGATGTCTCCAAGAAGCCCTACACCGTCAAGTACGGTCTCAACCACGTCGTCGGCCTGATTGAGAACAAGAAGGCTTCTCTCGTCCTCATCCCCAACGATGTCGAGCCTATTGAGCTCGTCGTCTTCCTCCCCTCTCTGTGCAAGAAGATGGGCATCCCCTACGCCATTGTCAAGGGCAAGGCCCGTCTTGGCACTGTCGTCCACAAGAAGGTACGTGACTCTGGCTCGCTTTGTCCCTCTCTGCCATATCTAACCTGGTATTCAGACCGCTGCTGTCCTCGCCATCACCGAGGTCCGCTCCGAGGACAAGAACGAGCTCTCCAAGCTCGTCTCCGCTATCAAGGACGGCTACCTTGAGAAGCACGACCAGGCCCGACGACAGTGGGGTGGTGGTATCATGGGCCCCAAGGCCCTGAAGCGAATTGAGAAGAAGCAGAAGGCTATTGAGGCTGCTACCAAGATCTAAGAGCTTTTTCTTAATACCCCTCACAATGCATTGCGATTCTGGGATCAACGGTGTTGCACGGTTCAGGGCATGGAAAATGAATGAATTTTTCTCGGGTTACGTTTTTGTCCCATCCCACTCGCAGTGACCTGTGGGGCCGGTTTCCGCCCCTTCAAAAATAGATGATGAGCTTGCTCTTGGACAAGACCTGCAAGGTGAAATGCTCTGCCCACTCACTGCCTGTAATATCCTGCTGTAGTTGACGACGTAGTGTTGTGGACGATATATGCTAGGCCCTGAAGTCCTGTACATCCGGTCGACCGATGTCTCGCATAGTCTCAGCCCCTAGTCACTTCGCGTAAACATCAAGTATCCATCCTTCAAATCCGGGGAAGCATGATCCAGCCAGGCATGCATCTGTAGCTTATCATTACCTGACGGTCCATATGGTCGTCCTCCCGTTCTGATTTGTAACGCACTGGCACGACCGGATCAGTGGGTTGGCGGTCTGCGAAAGACGATTTTCAACAGTAGAACCTCACAGGACTTGGGGTTTTTTACGCAGGATACCAATTCAAGTTTGTGGCCCCAAAAGCAGAGCTTGTCAATTATGCCTGAAGCTGCCTTTGTTGTCTCAGTCTGGCTGGCTTTAAAGAGCAAGTATGTATTTGGAAGGGCGAATCGCAGTCAGACCCAACACGCATCTCCTCCCATTCTTTTTCCCACTTTCTGTGCTCTAGTAAAATTCATCAGATCCTCAACAGCTGTTGTTGCCGCCATTGCCTTAATTTCCCTCCCCTACCCGCCCCACTTGGTGTGTTCGTGAACTCGCTCTCCATCCCTTTGCCAAACAACGGCGCTCATTGCGTTGAGGTTCGCTTAACCAAAGACCAGCTTGAAGATGTCGTTGAAGACAAAGTACTGACCCGAGGCGGCGTCGCGGGCCAGCTGGAAGGACTGGCTGAAGTTCATGGGGCGCTGCTCCTCATCGACCTGAGAGTGTTGTTAGTGCGACAGGCGCGTGGAACGGCGGGGGGTGCAAAGTCGTACCAGGAGCGCGCCGGTGACGAGGATGATGATGCCACCGGCGTCGTTAGAAGGCTGGGCATCGAGGGTAGTGACTTGATGCTTGACCTTCTCGAAGGGAAGAGACTGTTTGAGGATCATTAGCCAATGTGTCTCTGGGGGTGCAACGGGGATGTGAGCCTATACCGCCAACTTCTCAACGATGGAGTTGGTGCCGAGGACAGAGGCAGACTCGAAGGTCAGCATGGACTGGTCGCGCTATTGGGGGTTGTATTAGCCAACTGTGTCTGCCCGTGTTCTTGGGCGTCAAAACGCTGTTGGGCTTACGTAGAGGCCAGCGAGGGACTTGCGGTCGGTATCGAACTGGTTGTAGTAGAACTCGATGAACTGCTCTGTTCGCGTATACGTTAACGACTCGTCAATCCGCAGCGATGCGAGCTCTCGCCGGTCAGCTCGCGGGGCAGTTGGACATACTGGCGACATCCTCATAGTCTAGAACGGGTTGTGCGCGGTTAGTTTCTGTCTCTCTCTCTCTCGTGTGTCTTTTTTCGCAGGCATCGTAAGCTTACTTTGGGCCATTTTGGAATCTGGGAGACCGATGGGGTCAGGTATACCGCTAATGCGTCTAGGAGGAGAGGAAAGGAGGAAAGGTATATGAAGAGAGTCAAGATCGTTGGGTTGTCGCAAAGTCTGCCCGAGGAGGGGAGAAGAAGACCAGAAGCAATGCAAGAGATGAGAGACCGATGGTGGGGTTGAGGGGCACAGTGCAGATTGGGCACAGATGTCAAGGAGCAATGAGGTGCTGCCACGGAAACGCGGCCCTTTCAAGGCGTCGACGGTGGGTCGGCACAGTGCGGCCTCGTTACAGGCATAAATGGCGGGATGGAGCTTGGTTAGGGCGATATTCCGAAACCCCGGCTCGCCGGTGAGAATAAAACTGGGCTGGAGCCGAAAACTCAAAAGCTATAAAAACTCTCGACCATCTACAATTCCTCTGCTGCTTTCTACAATTTCAACCACACATTCTGTAGCCTTGACGAGGCTACCCTCAAGTGAGGATGCCTTGATCGGCTGGAATGTTCGCCCTGCATTTCTATGCATCCTTATTCCATGGGGCGTCGACCGTCAAACTCCAATCGCTGTAAGGTACGTGACACAAGACACGACGGCTTCCCGCCTTGTCCAACACACCATCCCCTCGCATGATGACACATTCTTCCATTAAGAACGGCCAACTGAATTCACAATGTTGATTTCAAATTATCAAGCTCAACAGTCTGACAAGCTTCAATTTTCACTCTATTGCCCAATACCATATCATCCTTGCCAGAAGCAGTCGTGCTAACTTTGGCACATCAGTTTAGGTAAAAGAGAGAGCCGACTACTCGTCCTTGACTCTGTCAAAGACGACCTTGCCTTCGTACATGTCCCCAATGCGAGCATAGAATTCCACCTCGAGCGCGGTGGGCTTCCCGTCTGGACCGACCTTGAACTCTACCTTCTCGAACTCGCGGTTGCTGCCGTTGTTCTTGGGGTCCACAAGATACATGATCCACCAGTTGCCCGAGACGTGGTGCAGCTCCATGGGAACCTGCCACGTCGAGTCCTCACGGTCGTCCAGGAGAATCTCCTCGCCCTCCTTGTCTGGGTGCGGCTCCACGCGGAACTTGAGCGTCTTGTATCCCGGGTCGTAGTAGCTGCCCGCGAGATCTCGGATGCTCACCGGCGACGGGGCTGGCGGGTCCGGCCTCTTAGGATAAACAATATCAAGAGCCTTTTCATAATTTTCATCAAACTTTGCGATGACCTTTTTCCACCTGTAAATATAGTGTCAGTCTGAACCTCACCTCCACAAGCAGGGAGAATCCACATACGTAGCACTAGCACCCATCCGCTCCTCGGGCGCAATGCCCAGCTTCTCGTCAATCAACCGCCAGAGCACCACGTCCTCGGCAGCATTCGAAGTGAGGCAAGTGTTGGCAAAGGTCACTATGCCGAACTTGTCGTCCGGGAACCAGTTCACGCTGCTTCCAAAGGCGTGCATCCCTCCGCCGTGAGAGTACATGAGGTGCCCGCGATACAGCACCCTCTCCCACCCTAGACCATACATGCTGACGTCTTTCCCGTTCTTCGGCATCTCCTCGATGATGCGCGGCTTGCGGATGTCCTTGTGCACGGCCTCGGAGAAGGGCCCCCCCTGCCGCAGCATGCACCGCGCCCACTTGGCAAAGTCCTCGGCGTTGGAGATGATGGCGCCCGCGCCGCTGTGCTCGTGGACGGTCATTTCGTTGAGCACCTCGACGAACTCCCCGGCCTTTCGGTCCCAAAAGTAGCCCGCCGCAAGATGCTCGGGGCCTGCCTTTGCGTCCTCGAGGGAGAAGTAGGTCGACGACATGCCGAGGGGCTCAAAGATGACCTCGCGCATGACCTCGCCGAGCGGCCTGCCCGTGACGGTCTCGATGCAGTGCGAGAGGACCATGTACATGTGGTTGCAGTACTGGAACTTGACCCGTGGCTCCGCCGTCAAGGGCAAGTGGCGGAGGTTGCGGGTGACGTCCTTGACGGTGGTGAACCGCTTCTTCGCCTCTTTGTCTCCGTTGGCGGTCTTATCAGTCTCGACGGGGAGAAAGCGCGAGCTGGCCTTGTCATGCCTCGGCATCCCCGTGCGATGGCAGACGGCGTCCTCGAGCGTGACGTGGTTGGTAGCCCACTCATCCTGCAGGACAAAGTCCTCTCTCAGGATGGAGGAGATGGGCGTCTGCCACCCCTTCTCCAAGGCCGGGTACTTTTTAGAGTCGATGAGCTGGGCGAGCACGGCGCCGGTAAAGGCCTTTGTCGTGGACGCCGCATACCAGAGGGTTTTGGGCGTTGCGGGCGTGTCTGGAAGAGTCGCATGGCCGTAACCCTATATATTCGCTCAATGGTTAGCGAAGAGCTCCTTATATATGTATGCATATGTGTATTGCCCACCGCAGTAAAGATCTGGTCATCGTCAATGACCGCAATCGACACACCAGGAACCTTCCACTCGTCCAACGTCTCCTTGACAAATTTGGCAAACTCGTTGTTGAAAGGGTTCTCGCCCTTGGCGGGCTTGTTCTCTCCGTTCTCAGCCATTTGTGTCTCGTTCTCTCAAGCAAAACTGAATTGAGATGGCTGCGATTTGGTCTGTTCTGCGATAATCATCATGAGATGTGCTGCCCCCTCATCCTCTTTATATAGCCAGCCACTCATTCCTGCATGCAAACTCCAGGGTCGAGATCCTTCCGTCATCCGGGCCAACTACGAAACTCACCACGATAGATCTACGTTATCATTCTTAAGAAGCGGGGTTTCGCCGTGCCGCATCTGAAGCTGATGTGTTGCAACTTGAGCTGCGTAAGAGAGCGCGTCATATTGCCCTGGCGTCGGATAATTCGTATATACAGATGCAGAGTCCATCGGCTTGCCGTTTCGGGCAATAGCTTCGATCCAGATAGTTGAGTCGCTCCGGCTGATTATGGGTAATGGGCATCTGATGGAGTGGAAGAAGGAATGTCTCTGCACAGAAAGCGATATTGGAGACCAGCAAGGTTACGTACGTGCCGAGTCTGTGGGTGGTAAGATTTCATATGCAAGGTTGGTCAACCCACTACACAACGCGTACCCAGCCAGTACACCAACGCATGCAATGACAAGGCAGCTGACGTTGTCCATGGCTAAATAGGCAAGTGGTATCCTGTTCGGCATCTGGATAAGCAGCATAGCATCCTGCGTATGTACACGATCCTGCTTCAAGAACTGTCGCCCTGGCTTCTCTCTCCCCAAGCTCCAACCGCAGCGGTCGAAAGTGCTCACTTTGTTTGATCCCTCTAGCCTCTAATCCCAATGCCCCTCTCGAGCTCCACGAGTCTCTTTGTATCCGGAAGTAGACACAGAACCAGAGCCTCTCGATACAGTCAAGATTTGTCCCGCTCGTCCTAAAGGAAGAAAAGAATCCCAACTACTGCTAGCGTGGGCCAAACTCGCTCAGCTACTCTTCATAGGCGAGTCCCCCAAATATTCTGTTCAGGGGGGGCTTCTCCGTCGGCCGAGCCGCAGGTTGCTTCAATGTGACAGGCCCGTTATCTATATCAGGTTTGCCCAAACCGTCACCTCCGCCCTCAACGCCATCCTTCCCCAGTCGGTGCAGGTCCGACTCTTTATCGCTTTTCTGTCATGAGTTTTTTTTTTTTTTCTCTTTTTTGGAAAGGACACCTGGTCAAGGAGAAGCTGCATGAAAAACCAGCCTGGACTACTCCAGACTCCCGTTTTCACAGCTCTTCCTCGTCCTCAGCCTTTGACTTCGGCACCTCGGCGGCCGTAGTTGAAGGTGTTGCCGATCCTGATCCGCCTACGACGGCCGAGTCCAACGCAGAGCTCAAGTTTTGAGCCGCCAGCAGATTCACGCCCTCAGCTGAATGGTCTACGCTGGGTCGATATCTCTTGAGTGGGCTTTGGAGGATCGACTCATTGGTTGTGTCAACGCCAGCCGCATTGGCCAGGTAGCTGTTGAGAGGGGATGCCCCTGTGGTAGATGTTTGAGAAGTAGATGCACCAGCGGCGTTCGGGGTTTGTGACGTCTCCGGGGTACCCTTGCTGTCTGGGTCCGCTGAATGTGCCCTCTTAAGCTGTTCCCGGACTGTCAGTTTCAAGAGTTCAGACGATAGGTCAGTCAGGAGCACCTACGTGAATGCGGTCCACGCCCTCAGCAAGCTCGCCCTGAAATTTGACGTCCTCTGGTGCAAGTTTTGCGTCGACGTCCTTGTCGTCAACGTCTTCCATCTTACCCAGGACTTCGTCGTCGTCGTCGTCATCATCGTCATCACTATCATCCGCAATGTTCCCGTTGCTCTTCTTCCTCGCCTTGCGCCGTCTCGAAGCCTCAGCAGCCTGGTCGCGGAAAGCAGAGAAACCGACGGTGCCACCAGCCTTCAAGGGTCCAAGGTTGGAAAAGTCCAGCTGCCCTGACCGCCGCTTTGCAGAACCTGGCGTTGTCTGGGGGTTCTTTGACGATTGTAGCACCCCAATCTTTTGCAGTTGTCCTGCACCGTGTCAGCGAGAATATATTCCTTGGGCCTGTCAGTGAAACTTACGCTCGCCGCGGTAGAAGAAGGTAAAAGTGGCGTAGGGTTTATCTGGCCCGTCAATGCCGGTAACCGTTTGCGTGCTGATCGTCTTAGGATCAAGCGTCTTGGGCTTCGCAAAGCTCGTGGTGTGCTCAACGTCGGCATCGAGGTTCCCGTTGCCCTTGTTGGAGCCCAAATCGTCCTCATCGCCGTCGTGGGCGTCGAACTGCGGAGAGTATTCACCCTTCTTGATTTCGCCCGAGGCAAGGACGCGGAACATGGCCACCTTGATCTGGCCAGTCGCCTCGGGGGGCTCATCATCATCGTCGGACCAGGAATCCGACTCGTCCATGACGGCTTCGATAGGTGACTTGTCGTCCGCTCCGTATCGCAGTGTATCTCTCCTCCCAGACCCCTCCTGAACATCGATGCTCACATTTCCCTCGAGCGCCCGTTGTCGTCGCCGGCGCTTCTCAAACTTTTGGCGCCGCTTTTCTAGCTTCTCGGCAGCATCATGTCCCTGCAGGTCGAGTCCATTGAGCCAGCGCTCCAGGCCGACCTCGCGAAATAGAAACTCGCGCTCGGCCAGGCCTCCACCTTCGGAATCGGGAACCTGAACCCAACGGCTGTTGACCCATGTTTCTTCGCCCGGTCGCAGCAGGGTGGCCACCTCCTCCTTTGCTCGGCCGTCAAAGTAGATGTAGGCGGCGATGGTCTCGTTCTCGGAGTTGGTCATGGGGATGTAGGGGTTCACGACGCCCGAGTACTTGCCGCGTTCGCCGTGGGAACCAGGGTTCAGGCCGCCGACGAACTGGGGCTTCGGGTACGGGTTCTCGTCGCTCGGCTTCGGGGTCGAGTACGGGATAGGCAGGCCCGGGGTGAGGAGGGTGATGGAGATGGCGAACTTGGCAGGCTCGGGCTTGTTCGAGTCGGGGGTCAACTGAGGCTGGGGCACGGGGATGTAGGTGCTGATCCGCGACAGACGAGACTGCTTCTGCATGCCATGCTCCGGCAGCGGAGCTCCATTCGCATGGATGCTAACCGCAATGCCCTTGAAGCAGGGCATCGTGGCGGGACGAGGGGGGACGGGGGGGAGGTGATGTAGGAGGCCGAGGAGGATCGACAATATCGAGATAAGCGGGGGGAGAGGCGGAGACGGAGACGAGGACGGTGACGGAGTCGGAAGCGGAACGTAAAGGACGGCTAAGGCCGACCGACGCTGAGCAGGCGCAAGCAAGGAGCGAGCAGCAAAAGGGGTCGATTTGGTCGCCTCGCCGGACTCAGCTCACGCGGCGAAGTCGGTGTATTCACAACTGAGATCGTCGGGAGGTGACTCGGGGCGGCGTTTTCGAGGGGAACGAACGGGCGGCGGTGGAGGCAAGTCGCAGTTGGTTTAGCCCGTCGCGCCAGTAGAAGTGAATGATGCCAGAAGGGCAGGGCAAGGCAAGACGTAGCGGCAATAGCAGCGGTAAAGATAGGAAATGGTAGCGGCAGCGGTGGTGGTGGTAGTAGTGGGTTGTGGGGGGGGGGGGAGGCAAAGCGACGGTT
>JAVIXY010000092.1:42172-56881 GCA_033030565.1 Fusarium nematophilum
GGGGGGGGGGGAGGCAAAGCGACGGTTCAATAGTCGAGAGCCATGTCTCTCGGGTGACGACGGTGGGCGAGCGAGTTAATAAAACCTCCACGAGTAACCGTGTGAAATCACTTGAAGCTGGCAGCCAAGGGCGAGATACACGGAGACCAGAAAATCACAGAGGCCACCCAGTAACGGGACGCGGTAAGGGGAAAACAGCGCTTCGGCGGCGGTGATGGGTTGAGAGAGCGGCAGAGGAGGGAGATGAGTTTGTTCGCGGGCGGCCAAAGTGGAGGAGAGGGTGGAGAGTTGACGATTGCGTTGAGATGAGCCCAGGGCATGGATGTCTGCTACAATGGAGGGTCACGACAGGGCCGGGCTGGCAAGTTAGATGGCGAGTGTGCATGTAGAAAATCCGCTACAAGATTAGTGGAGGCTGACAATGAAACGTGCCTGGCCCAGGATGTCCGCGGTGGCTTGAAGGGATTGAATGTACCCGTCGACGACGGTGAATGTACCGACAGGACTGATTGTGCCTAATGAGGGTGTAATTGGAGGGCTAGGGTGCAGTCCTCAGAGACTTGCTTCTTAGGATACGGATACTTGCTTTACTCCTTTTCTCAGCCTCCCGTCGACGACAAACGACATGAATTAAACCCTTGTCACATGAACCTCATGGAAATGGAAATTCCCAAGTCGGTGAAATTGATAATTACTGCACGGCGGCTCCAGGCTCTTCAGCGTTACCAAGTAACGAAGTAATAAAAATAAGTTCCATATCAAACAAGCATCTACTCCTGTAGTTGTTCCACCACGCGCTACCCGCACTTGTCAACTCAGCAAACTCAATCATGAGGTCGTCATAGAAACGCGTTCTCACAACCCAATTCGTCGCGACTCTTACAATCATATGCGGAACACGGCCCGACAATCTCCGGAAACGCTATAGATTATCGAAATTAAACACCCATCGCAATCCCAGGGTATCTGGAAGTTATACTCATTCATGCCATCGTGTGCCTCTAAATCATCGCTCTTGATGTTTCACTCCCTAATCGACCCTGTTCCGTGATGCTCGTCTGCGGATGCTCGACCTGCCCTCCTCGCTATAGCTTGTCCCAATACCCGAGTCCCTGTGCTGCACATCGTCATCGTCCAGCTCCTCCTCGTCTTCGAAACTCCCCTCGTCCTCGTCGTCCGCGTCAGCTCCCGCTCGGGGAAGCTCAGACAATGGCTGCTCATGGTCCATCTCCTCCTTCACCTCCGGCTCATACTTCAGAGGCTGCTGCCGCCCGTACGTCGGGAACGTCTCAGGGCGGTCCGTCTCTTCTTCTTCATCGCCTTCTTTACCGCGTCCCGGGCGTTTACCGTCGGCATCACCGGGTGGCGATCCGGTGATTACGCTCCATACTCCCCAGGCGACACCCATGAAGATGATCTCGCAAACCCAAAACAGAAACGTGAACGCGAGGAAAGTAGATATCCGGTAGTGCACCATCAACCAGCGGAGTCCTCGAAGCTGTGCTGTCAGCTGCAGCGTAGCGTGGTATATCTGGATTGACTGGCCTGCCTCCACCTCGACGTAGGCCGACTTTGGCAACACGGAGCTCTTTGGGAACCACACTCGGTCGGCCAACGGTATAACCATTGTGCTTGAGCTTGCACCCGGAGCGAAGAGGTGATACAGCAAGAAGAGGACGCGGGATGCAAGCGAGACAAGCGGATCCACATAAGGAAACAGAGCAGGCCTGCGCGAGCTGAAGAGGAGATTCGAAGGACCGAAACCATCGTGCAAGGCCGCATGCTGTTCAGCCCTCGCCCGAAGCTGGCTGTCCACCTTCAAATCAAGCATGTGCAAGCTAACCATGAAATTGCCGCGTTCCAAGTTAGGGTTCGACCGGGGCATGGATAACGACAGCGATACGTCGTACTCCTGCTGCGACTTCATGGGCGGCGTTTCAAGCGATGCAATGCCATATGGGTTGATGCCAGTTCTGCAACCCCAACGTCAGCCAAACCAGGGCAGCTCGGGAGGTTTGCGCAAGGTAGCATACCCATACTGCAGGTGCACAGGCATCGTCACAACCTCATGGGGGAGGAAATTCTGAAAGAAGAGCGCTGAGGCTATCGCTGCCATGCAAAAGAGGGTCGCGGCGCTGGAAACGAGGAGCACGGTATTGACGACAACCCGCTGAACGGGCTTGGACGTGACGACGCGGGCAGTCTCTTGAAGTGTTTCCTAGGCAAATATTTCCGTCAGTAGATTGTCTCGTCCAAGCTTGAGTGTTGTAATCACCATCCTGGGCGAGATCTGTCCGTCGACGAGGACCGCATGGAGGTTGGAAGTTGCAGATGAAGGGTTGACAATTGAAGGGAGAGAAGGGAGAGCAGTGGCATGTGAAGGCGGCAGGCATTTGGAGCTCAAGCTTCCAACGTCATAGTTGGGTACGTACCCTCATGGTGGAATGAAATCACCGGAATGATGGTAATTATTTAGGGACTTTAGATATACCTAAAAGGATCACCGGTAGCTAAATATTTAGAATCTTATATTATTATATTATAATTTTTAGATATTATTAATAAGGATTAGAGGATAGTGATAATATAGACTATTGAAGGTGATCTATTCCAGTGTATTTTTTTCCCCGCGGAGTACCCAAGTGTCACTCAGTGGAACTACCAGGAATCGTAGTCCGGAGGTACCTGTCAGACAACCACCAGAGACTCTGGACCAACTACCTACCTCTGCACTACAGCAGCTGGCATCAACATTTCGAAGCCAATCTCAAGGAAATAATAAAGTGGTTTAATTGAGAATTTTAGAAAGAGAGTATCCCTATGTCTACTAATAGAGAAAAGCAAATCGACACAATCTTGCTGGACAGTAATAAACGCCAAACATCAAATCGTGACATATACAACAGGTGCGACAAAACAATATGAGGCCCAAAGCTCCGTGCCGACAACAGACAAGTGCAAAAGAAAGGTATAATCAAGTCATCAGCTGAAACCATCATTCAACCATCCCGTCGCAAAGTCGCTCAACCACACGTTTTGTCAAATCAATCAGCATGGCTGCAGGTAGTTGCTTGGGACCAGCCCGATACGTCCGTTTCCGCCATGGACTTCGGCCTCCCACCATCCGTCGTCTTGGTGACGGAGAACCGCCAGGTAATCACCCTTGGCAAAGCCCAGTTCCTCCGGAATGGCGGCTTGGTACATATACAATGCGCGTGCTATAGTGGATATTGGTTAGCCGTCTTGCTCGCGTCGGTCTTCTTCGTTTCAAAACTCACCATAGTGCAGGATCGGTCTGCCATCCCCAGTGTAGAGTCGCGAGGGATCGGCTACACTCTGACTGCGTTGGCGAGGACTGCCAGTGCCCTCGTCGTAGTAGCTCATGGCCCTAGAAGCAGGACGACTACCCCGGCTTCTCTGGGATCCATAAGGGTCATCGGCTGGGGCCAGCTGAACCGCCATCTCGCTCCCCGCGTAGCTGCTTTGTGGGCGGTTGTACTCCCTGTAGGGAGAGGGAGATGGCCCTCGGCTGGTGTCCTGAGGTGACGGCTGCTGGTAGTACCCTTGGTTGGAGCCGCGCTTCTGAGGAGTGCTCATCACGGATGGCGAGCGCTGACTGGCAGCATATGGGTTTGGCGATGCTGATCGGTAGCTCATGTTCGAAGCATCACCCATGGGCGGTTGAGGAGAGACGCTTCGCATCGGTGCTGGCGATGCCGCCCGGGGAACGTCGGTGCCTCTGGTGCCCGGGCGCGAGCCTGGCGACGAGCCGTAAACTCCAGATCCTCCACGGGACATATCAGTTCCTCTCGTTCCAGGTCGCGAAAGTGGAGGGGCATTATAGCCGCGTGTGTCCGCGCGAGACATGTCAGTTGCTCTGGTACCTGATCGCGTTACCGGCGGCGTGCTATAGCCACCAGATTCCGCTCGGCCCATCTCTGTGCCTCGAGTTCCCGGTCGGGACATGGAGGCTGTGCTATAGCTTCCAGATTCTCCCCGGCCATGGTCTGTAGCTCGAGTTCCTGCCCGTGACATGGAAGCTGTGCTATAGCTTCCAGTATCTCCTCGACCAGAATCCGTGGCTCGGGTCGCTGGTCGCATCACAGGAGAAGCACTGTAGCTACCAGATTCTCCTCTGCCATGCTCCGTGGCTCGAGTCCCGGGTCTGGTAACGGGGGAAGTACTGTAACTACCAGATTCTCCTCTGCCGTGGTTTGTGGTCCGAGTTGCGGGTCGTGAGGCGGCCGGTGGGACATTCTGGCTTCCAGAGTCCCCTCTTTTAGCATCAGTAGCTCGAGTGTTGGATCGTGAGGCTCCAGGGTTGTAGCCTCCAGGCCCAGCACGTGCGTTCTCTCCAAACATGTTTCTCGTCTGTGCCGTGGCCTTTTTCGTAGCCTCCTTCATCGCTCTGGATGTCACAGCCGGTGGGGGTACGCCGAGTCTCGAGATCTGTGTCTGGTATGATGGAGGTGGGGTTCCTCTCTTGGCCGCTGCAATATCTTGGTTTCCGGGAGTCGGTACGGATCGCGATGCTGAAGCTTCTCGCGACGATGAAGCTTCTCGCGATCCGGAAACCTCAGATCCCGGCACCGGCGTGGAAATGCCGTGATAGTGATCAGCCGAGATCCGGACCGATGACTGCTTCCCCAAAGTAACACCCTTGAGCTCCGCGAGAGCGAGTGCAATTGGGTCGTTGTCCTCCGGTTCCGCAGCAGCAGCCCCAGGTTGTTTCTTTTTGTCAGGGTTGGACACAGGGAAGACGTTCTGTCCAACACCAAGAGCCAAGCTGGCATTGGCGTCGATAGGTTCGGGGCTCTGCGTACGTTCCTGCTTCGTGACACTTGCAGGCTCCTGGTTGTACAACTGCGGTCGGCGGGCCGGGCTGCCCGAGTTCTGCGCACTGGAAGCATGCCATGTGTTCCTGTTTGATTGTTGTAGCTCCTTGTTGCTCTTGCGTCTGAACGGGCTGTGGTTCTTCAAGAAGCCCCCGCTCTTCTTCTTAGCAACGAGCTTGACGGGGCTTGGGGCTGGAGCCGAAACTGGTGCAGGTGCCGGCGCTGGTGCTGGCGTTGGGTCCTGCTTGATTGGCGAAGCCTTACCACTCGGTGGTTCTACGCTAGAGAACGAGGTGGGATTCGAGTAGTCGCTGTGAGAGTCTCTGCTGGAAGGTCGGGCAGAAGTGACCTGCGAGCTGCGGTCCGAGATGGGACTGGGTCCAGTTCGGCAGAGCATTGTCATGCCATCCATAGGATAAGGATCGTGTGGCACAGAGGCAACCGGGCCATGTTGGTTGACGTCGTAGCCCATGTGTGCGGCTGGTTGTTGGCGGCGATACTGATCCTCCATTGGTCGTCTCACCTCCATCGAGGTTCTAGTATCCATCGGTTGCCTTATGTCTACGCCAGTCCGCACCTCCATTGCAGCTCGCATGTCTCCAGGATGCCGCATCTCCATGGATGGCCTGTTATCACCCTGTCTTATGTCTGGGTGTCTCATATCAGTCGACCTCGTGTCAGCCAGTCTCATATCTTGATGCCTCATATCCAAGGGCCGCGTGTCAAGAGGCCGCATCTGCTGGTGCATGTAATGGCCCATATGGTGAGCCACTTGCTGGGACGGAGGTTGGTGACGTGGCTGAGGCTGCTGTTGAAGCTGTTGAGGCTGCTGAGGAGGCTGCTGAGGAATCTCATCTGGCGATGGTGGTGCCGGCTTCTGGGGCGCCATGTTCAGCTCCCGTTTACTCGCCGGTGCAGGTTCCCGGTGTGCCAGGTCCTGCGCCAAGGCAGAGTTCGGGTCGTGATGAGACTCAAAGGTTGAAGGTTGAGGCGATGAGGACCTGAACGCAGGGTTGATGTTTCGTGGAAACTGAGCCACAGAGTAGTTGTCGTCCTCCGAGGTCTCCGACTGACTGTCGTTGATATCGCCCCGGCAGAAGTTGATGTACTTGGGCGGGTCGGGAATTTCCTGCCCTGTTCCTTTCTCGTTGATGAAGGTGATGATATCCTTCTCCACATCCATCGTCTCCAAGGATAGTCGAATCTTCTCGCACGACGAGTCGTCACTAACGCAGACCGTGGATGCGATATTGGCAAAGGTCCACAGACTACTCTTGGTAAAGTCCAAGCGCTCCTCTTCCAGATCCTGGAACTTGTCGGCCGCCGACTTCCACTCTCGGTTCCATCTTGCTGTCGTGTCCTCCAGGGCTTTGACAGCATTTTCGTATTCTGTATTTGACGTTGCGAGGCTGATCTGCGTCTTTTCTAGTTTCGCTTTGTTACGGCGCTCTTCCTGGCCCATGACCATGTGTCCCTGAGCCAGGTAGCCCTTGATCTTCAAGCATTCTTGCTCGTACTTGTCTCGCGTCTGTAGTCATGTCAATACTCGTGGGCCATGAGGAAACAGCATTTGTCGTTCGAACCTTGTTGACATGTTGAGTTTGCTGCATCTTCGTCTTCAGCAGCTTTTCGACCGTGTTCTGCACAATCTTTCGTCGTTCTTTCATTCCACCAGCAAAGGCGGCCAATGGCTCCTCAAGCTCTGTCTTCATCTGAGCAGCAATGTTCTGATGTTGTTTGGCCATCTGCTCAACCTCGCCTCGGACCGTATCCAGAGAAGTCTTGAGAGTGCCCGACTCTTGGGAGCCCAAAGATTTCCGGCATAGATTCATTAACTTTCGCGAATATTCTTCTTCGATCGACGCTCGAGCTATGACAAAATCCAGGTCAGACAAAGGCATACCGGCGTGCAGCTCAAGGGCAAGACATACCACCGTAGAACGACCTCAATTCGTCGCAGGTCGTCTTAGCAGTCGCCATGCGACTGAGCATCGGTCCAACTCCAGCATCATCCTTGCCCCAAAAGTTGTTTGCGACTGCAATAGAAACAGTTTAGCGATGACAGAGAACCTGGCGGTGCTGGGGGCTTCCTTACAGGACAGCGCAACGGCTGGAGCTTCTACCGTTGACGCCGGCATGGTGCCCGGTGAATGTCAACGAACTGGCAAGCCAGATGAGAGCGTATTGGGGATATGGTGTTGGCTGGGGAAAGAAAAAACAAGGACGAGAGAGGAACCAGCCCAAATCACACTATACTCCGTGCTTCGGATGAAGAAGGCGAAACGTGAGCTCTGCAACAGTGATAAGGGGAGTAGCGCTACCAGAGAGGTTGGCCCGCAATGCGGCATGGCATTGTTTGGAGTGGCGTGGAAGCTGTTGGCGGGACAACGCAGGAGCTTTGACCTTGGGCACCTGCAGACAGAAACCTGGCACCCTTGGTGCACGTGATGCGGGCTCTCTGGCTGGCCTTTGACCCCGACTTTTAGGCCGGACCGGAATTTGCCGTGCTCCGGGGCGACTGTCATTTTCAGCACCTATCCTCCAACCCAACCTCGACCACCTCCTGTATGGACTACCCAGACGAGATATCAATACGCACTTCATCACAACTGATACGCCAGGATTGTTTGTTGATCGACGCCGAACCGCCGCAAGCTTCCCCCCAGCTACGTTAATACGCTGCGTTCTCGGCGCTCACCCCGCGACGACATTGTCTGGACAACACGACACGCACCCTTCTCTCCACCTCAAAGTCGAGTAAGGCTTGCCTGCCGTCCCCTCTCAGCGGCCACCTCGGTTGCACGGTCGCGCACTCTCGAGCTCCCCCTTCTTGACCTCGGATCGCTGCTCCCCCCTAGCCGTCCCCCCATGTAGGAACCGTTCACATCGACATCTCCTACAGACTCACCCGACCGCTCGCTTCGTGAGCCCTTCGGCCTGCCACCACTCCGAGGGCAGGCGCTCCATCATCCAATCCCCCATCGCCGCGAATACACCTCCATGGTCCCACCACCTCGAGCGGGATCATTTTCGCCCAATCCTGCGCAGACACTCCAGACGGGTTCGAGCCATTCTCCCCACCCATCGCAGGCCGCCATTCTCAGTGCTGGCGCAAGCCCAAGCGCCAGCAGTCCGACGGGCACCAACTCCCTGACCAAGATTGTCGTGGCCCAGGTCTATCTCCTACTCAGTACTATCAAGGAGGATAAGGACCGCGCCAAGTGGGAACTGCAGGTTGACCAATTGAAAAAGGTTGTTTAGTCTGTTCCCCTTTCTTGTCGAGCCAGTGTCGCTGACCGCGCCTCCGCTTTATAGCTCATCGATGAACACGGTATGGAAGTCTTCTCCAAGTATTTCACCCGGCTCGTTGCCGGCAATGCGCCGCAGATATTCCCTGGCCTTAACCGGCCTGTCTCGAACCCAGGCAACTATCACATCCTCGTGGGCGAGATGCGAAAGATCGCGCACGATGTCGAGCAAGCAAGCAAGATCGCCGAGTCAATCGAGAGCGGGACTGAAGACATCTTTCGCGACTTTGATCTCTCGACCTTTATGGAGCACTTCAAGCTCGATGCCTTGGAGAAGACCTTGTTAGCTCTGGCCTTCA
Organism: Fusarium nematophilum; assembly: GCA_033030565.1. Classification (NCBI taxonomy): domain Eukaryota; kingdom Fungi; phylum Ascomycota; class Sordariomycetes; order Hypocreales; family Nectriaceae; genus Fusarium; species Fusarium nematophilum. The sequence goes on from JAVIXY010000092.1 coordinate 50,615, forward strand.
AGCTCGGTTCCCGCGCGGATCTAAAGACCAAAGGTAACCACCCGCCCTGTGTCACTCCTCTGCAGCCCCAAGCTTATCCTTTTTGTAGCCGACGCTATACTATCAACAAACTTCCCAACATTTATCGACATCATCTCCCGGGGTGACCTCGAAGCCCACGCCGATCTAACCCCCTCCTTTATCTCTCTGGTCGTCGATCGATTCCTCCAGTATCACCCTCCCAGCTTCAACGCTTCCTCTCGGCGAGATCTTGAGAGCTACGTTACAAACCGACAGTTGGGCGTTGACTTGCCGCCGCCAGCCGAGGTTTTAGCCGCCCTCGATCTAAGCAGAGTGCTTGCCGATAGGCCGTCCAACGCGTTGGTTCGGCTTATCCAAAAGACGGGCGCTGATTTCACTCGTGATGAGGAGACGTGCACCTCGTACCTACAGAATCGCCCCACCAATCTGCAGCTTAGCACAGATCAAGTTTCCGCGGCCATGACCTACACCACCATTAGTCAAACCCCTCGACACGATCCTGCGGTTCTGGTAGCCGCTCTTAGGAGAGTAGTGCCAAAATCCTTTGACTGGATGGAAGTAATTGTTCTCTTCGACCAGCCATCAGCCCGCGTCGCTTCGCAGCATTTCTTACGACTTTACAATGCTCTTTTGCCCATCGCGCAGGACTCCAAGTCTGGATTGGACATCCAGCGGCTTTGGGGTGGGGTCTGGAGGCACCCAGAAGCGCAGCTATCCTTTGTCAGCGCATACGCTTCTCTAACTCCTGAGCAGCTAGACGCGACTACAATCCCGGGGCTCCAACGAAGTATCACACTCGACGACTATGCAGACTCTCCTCCTAACGTACGTGAGCGAGCCGCCGTCGCCGTCAAGCATCCTCTGGTGTCTGTCGCCGCGCTCTCCTCGATCTTCAACGTGGCACTGAGCTCGGTGGTAGCATCCACCAGCATCGAAGCCAAACGATTGTTCCAGGACGTCGTGGTACCCAACCTTGACATCTTCTTGGTCTCCGCTTTTGAGGTCCCTCGACAACACTGGGCAGCGATGGCTGTCGACACGCTCAACTCCTTGTTCGAGAACTTTCTCTACAAGCGATCGCCCGAGTATGACTTTGTTCTCGACAGCCTATGGAAAAAGGACAAGGACTGGGTGACTCAGCGCTTGATTGACGCACACGCCATCAAGCCTGTAGATCTTCCCCTTGTTTTCGAGCACGCCGTGAAGCACAACTGGCTGGAATCTCTTGTTTATTTGCCAAATGGGTTCGGTATTGACCTGGCTGCTTTGGCCCATGCCGAGGGATACCTCGATCTTGCCAAGTGGGCGAGGTTCAATGCAGAGCGCAGTAACGAGATATCCCGGACTCTGCTACAATTTCTAATGATCAAGGCAAACTTGGAAAATCAGTATCAGCGGGGAAGTCCGGACGGGCAGGTTGCTGTCAAGACTACCACAACTCTTCAGGTTCGGACGGTGTCGGCTCTTTTACAAATCCTCGAGGACTTCCTACCCAAGGCTCCCGTCCAGGACCTGATCCTAGTCCAGCGTCACTGCATCATAGCATACCCCCGGTTAATCAACTACGGTGAAGGCTACGACGACATCATCGATGCGAATGGCAAGGAAGGGAACGCTCTTCCGCCTACTGCCAACAGTAAGATGGAAGAGCACTACAAGAAGATGTACAGCGACGAGATGCAGGTCCGCAACATTGTCGAGGTTCTGGACCGATACAAGCATTCCAGAGATCCTCTGGATCAGGATGTCTTTGCATGCATGATCCATGGCCTTTTCGACGAGTATAGTCATTACGTGGACTATCCTCTCGAAGCCCTGGCAACAACCGCCGTATTATTCGGCGGCATCATCTCGCACAAGCTGATCTCGGACCTACCGCTCAAGATCGGACTCGGAATGATTCTGGAAGCTGTCAGGGACCACGTGCCAGAGGACCCCATGTACAAGTTCGGTCTTCAGGCTCTGATGCAACTTCTGGTAAGGTTCCGAGAATGGCCTGGGTTCTGCAAGCAACTACTCCAGATCCCCGGCCTACAAGGCACTGAGGCGTACAAGAAGGCAGAGGAAGTTATTCGAGAACACGAGGACGAACTCGCTCGCGGCCGCAACGGAGCAGGAACGCCTCATGGTCTCGGTTTCCAGGGCGACACGTACCCGAACGGAACTCCTGAAGAACAGGCCGGAGCCGATCGTCAAGCACCTGCTTTTGCCTCGGTCAATGTCGACCCGTCGCCGCTCGACATGGAGTTCGAAGACCCTAACGAAGGAGCCCAGGACAAGGTTCAGTTCGTCCTGAACAATATTACTGAGGGGACGCTCCAGTCGATGTGTAAGGAACTTCGAGAGACCATGGAGCAGAAGCATCAGCAATGGTTCGCCTGCCACCTTGTAGAGGAACGTGCCAAGATGCAGCCAAACTATCATCACGTCTACTTGGAATTGGTCAAGCTCTTCGAAGATAAGTCCCTCTGGCGCGAGGTCCTGCGGGAAACCTACATCAGTGTGGCTAGGATGCTCAACTCTGAGGCGACCATGCAGAACTCGACCGAGAGGACACATCTGAAAAACCTGGGTGGCTGGCTTGGACTTCTGACACTCGCCCGGGATCGACCTATTAGGCACAAGAACATTGCTTTCAAACAGCTGCTTATCGAGGCGCATGACACGAAAAGGTTAATTGTCGTTATACCTTTTGTCTGCAAGGTCCTCATCCAGGGAGTTACGTCAGCAGTATTCCGACCCCCAAACCCTTGGCTCATGGACATTATTCACCTGCTTATTGAGCTGTATCATCATGCCGAGCTGAAGCTCAATCTCAAGTTCGAGATCGAGGTTCTTTGCAAGGGTTTGAATCTGGATCACAAGAGCATCGAGCCCTCGGGCGAGATCCTCAACCGGCCCGTCATCGAGGAGCCTACTGATTCACTGCCCCCGGAACAGATTGACGCCTTCGAAAACCTGTCCCTCAACGGCATGGGCTCTGCCGTCGGGGCAGGTCTGGCCCCTCAAGCCATTGCGCCAACAATTCCCGAGCTTGGTCCCTTGATCACTATCCCTCCCACGAACGAGATGGTTGTCAGCGCTACCCGTCTTCACGAGATTGTGCGTACCGCTCTCAGCCGCGCTTTGCAGGACATTATCCAGCCGGTTGTCGACCGATCGGTCACAATTGCTGCCATCTCGACACAGCAGATGATTCACAAGGACTTCGCCACCGAGCCGGATGAGAACCGCGTTCGAACTTCTGCCGTTAGTATGGTGAAGGCCACGGCTGGTAGCCTCGCTCTTGTTACGTCCAAGGAGCCTCTTCGGGCCAACTTCACCAATTACATGCGGAACCTCTCTAATGATCTGCCCCAAGGTCTCCCCGAGGGTACTATCATCATGTGCGTCAATTCTAATCTGGACTTGGCCTGCAACATCATCGAGAAGCAGGCGGAGGAAAGGGCCGTGCCGGAAATTGAGGAGATGATTGAGCCAGAAGTGGAGGCTCGTCGAAGACATCGAATTCAGCGTCCAAACGACCCTTACTACGACTCCAACCTCAGCCGATGGGCTATGGCCATCCCGAACCCGTATAAACTCTCGCCTAATGTTAATGGATTAAACCCGGAGCAAATGGCAATCTACGAAGACTTCGCGCGACAACCGCGCAACGCAGCTATACCTACCCCATCCCATGTCCCCTCAACCTCGGATGCAACCAGGTCGCTCGCAAACGAGGTCCTGCAGGAGCAATTCACATCCATGCCCAATCTGCCAACGCCTGCCGAGACTCCAGCCATACAGCAGCATCTGGGCGCACAAATGCAGCCATATGCACCTGTCCATGCAGGCGCCAGCGCCGGCATGTCGAATGGGAGGTCTCCCGGTTTCCAGATGGATGTCCGAGGCCTGGCTGAGCGCGTCAACAAGTTGCTTCAGGAGCTTCTCCGTGTCGCCACCGAAGCGCATGAGGAGCATTTCCTGGGCCTTCCCCGACCTCATCCTGTCTTGGACGTCGTCGATGCCCTGGTCCAGCATATCATCAAGACCTCTCAGAACTCGGAAGAATTCGCCATCTACGCGGCGGAGCAAATCAGCCAACTCATCTTCTCGCAGGTGGAGGACAACCTTACGCTCGAGAGTTTGGTTCATGTCCTCGAGACACTGAGGAAGATCTCTGGTCCTGCTCTGAACAACCGCGTCCGCGCCTTGTTCAGCCAACAACCCGGCCCCACCTTCTTGAGTCTCCCCTTGCTTGCAGCATTAACTCGAACAGATCTCTTGGATTGGAGGAACATTGATCTCGCCATGTCCAAGGCGCTTCAGGCTCGTAAGGAGGGCTCTCTCGACTTTTTAGAGCATATGCTGGACCTCACTCTTCTCAACGCCCGCCCAATCGCTCTGTACGCCGATTTTGTTAGAACCCTGGAGGCGGCGTGGGTCTGGATTCTGGAGGAGCCCAACTCTCCCGCTGGTCAGAGAGTCAAGGCCAAGCTCGCCGGCTCTGGACTTTCACGTCCATCGCAGGAAGACGATCAGGCGTTGTACCGCCAAGACCAGATGGAGTATGTTTTCGAGGAATGGGTCCATCTCTGCAACAACCACAATGCCTCCGATAAGGCCGTCACGATGTTTGTGCAGCAACTGCAGGCCAAGCAGGTCATCCGTGACCGCGACGATTTCTTCATCTTTGTCCGCACTGCCATCGACCTTTCTGCCGAGCGGTTTGAGCATATCATGCATGCTGGTGCTATTGGCGATGCGTACGTTATGGCCGATGCGCTCGCCAAACTCGTTGGGACTTTTATCAGCTTGCAGTTCGACACAACATCCAGAGATTCGTTTGTTGACTCGACTCTGGCACTGATTACCCTGGTGCTGAACCATCACCACGTCAGACGAGGGGAGCAGCTGAACCAGAGGCTGTTCTTCCGGCTCCTTTCGATGGTCTTCCACGAAATCCACAACATCTCGGAGGATTTTTCTCAGGAGGAGCGCCGGGATATCTTGCTCAAGCTTGCGTCTCGACTTGCCGGCATGGGCCCTGTTCACATGCCTGGCTTCACGTACGGCTGGCTCTCTCTGGTCCAGCATCGCGCTTTCATGCCGCCACTCCTTCAGTTGCCGGACGGTGCCGGGTGGGGACCCTTTGTCGACCTTTTGTGCCAGCTGCTGGACACTCTTGGAGACCAACTCAAGGTGTTCGAAGTGTCCAACATTGCCAAAGACATCTACCGAGCCACCTTCAAACTTCTCGTTATCCTGCAGCATGACTTCCCCGAGTTCGTCGCCGCCAACCACGTCAGGCTCTGTGCCAGTATCCCGCCGCACTGCACCCAACTCATCAACGCAGTGTTGGCTGCCAGTCCCCAGCAGAAGTTCACCGAGAACCTCCCTCCGAACGCCAAACCTGACAATACCAATGTTCACCCTCATCTAGTCAGCGACGCCACCGCGATCCTCCGAGATGCCGGCCTCTTGGGCGTCATTGACCAGGCTCTTCAGAGCGGCCCGTCAGAGGACATTGTCGCTAACATCACCCATGCCATGACGCACAACGCTCCCAGGGCGACGACCTATGGTCACGTCCCTGTCGTGGCCAACATACCGGTGATTGATGCCGTCAGCATCTACATTGGACAACATGCCGCCGACCAGGTGGCCCAGACAGGTTCCCCTATGACGTTGTCGGGGGATGAGCACGAGGTGTCGACCCTCTCTCTCATTATCCATGAGCTCCGTCCCGAGGCCAGGTATTACCTCCTGGTCAGCGTGATCAACCAGCTTCGGTTCCCCAGCGCCCACACCGACTTCTTCAGCCAGGCACTGCTCTACATCTTTGGCAAGGACCTCAACGACCCCGAGGAGACGGAGATCCGTCAGGAAATTACACGCGTCCTGCTGGAGCGGCTAGTTAGTTTCTGGCCGCAGCCATGGGGTCTTCTCTACACCGTGGTGGAGCTGTTGAAGAACGAAAAGTACATGTTCTTCGACCTCCCCTTCATCAAGGCAACTCCTGAGGTAAGCTTGAACTAGTCTCGACTTGGGAGGCTTTCAGAAATGCTGACAACTTATCCACCAGGTTGCCGAGAAATTTGCCCAAGTGCTTCAACGAGGTTGATATGCATTAGCCGACATGGTGGAACCTACTATAGGGATAACGGCACAAGGAGGAAACTATACGGGGAAACATATGACATTGGTGGACATTTTTGGTTCGGAAACGGTGCATCCTTGAGAGTGGGGGGGGGGGGGGGGGGG
>JAVIXY010000092.1:56990-88920 GCA_033030565.1 Fusarium nematophilum
GGGGGGGCGTTGGGTCCAAAAGAATTCAGAATTATAGAGAAGCAGTGTTTGGTGGCTTACGGCGACCTCGTCTGGGGGGACGAGCGGTCCATGACCCAAGAGCATTTTGCTGTAATACTGTATCACTGTACGATAGTAGCCTTATGAGATGTCGGAAAACAATACCAGGCGCATGGTTGGTCACGGATCATGTCACTTGAAGCATACGAACGCGGGGGTGTCTACTGAGCAGTGGTGCTACGAGGACTGTCTGCCCAAGTTAAACGGTGACATAGCCTCGCATCACGGGGGTGGCTGTTCCTGAGAGCTTGACTGTGTCGATCTTTGACGCCTTTACAGCGACTTCAACGGTGATGTTGCTCTCCCTGCCCATTTCGACGCCCTGGTCAATCTCGTAGCGAAAGGTCTGGTCCTGGGCGTCGGAATGCTTGAGCGAGAGGTAGCTCGAGAGCGCGCATGCAGCGCTGCCCGTCGCAGGATCCTCCATTGTCGCTTCCATCATTCTCGTGCGAACCGAGAAGACAGTCACTCCATTCTCCTCCAGCTGGCCAAGGATGACGTAGAAGTACTTGCAGAGGATGCCATTCTGCCATCCGTCGTCGAGTAGCCCGTCTGCAGCGAACGAGACGACGCTGGTCTGGACCTTGGCAAGGTGCTCGAGGTCCGGCAGGCTGGCCAGGGCAAACGTCATTCCATTGACGATGCTAAAGAGTGGGGCGCGTAGCTCGACATCACGGATCGCGGGGTCGGGGTTGAGCTGGCCGGGCGAGGGAGCAGGCAGATTGGCGAGGGTTCTACGATGACAGCGGACGTTGTGTGGGATGGAAGCCTGGATGTGGCCGGGCCTGGTCTGTGTGAGGGCGATGGGCCCGGCCTTCGTGATGACGGTGTTGACGCCGTCCTGGATGAGCGAGACGGCGGTACCGATGGTTGGGTGGCCGGCAAAAGGGAGTTCGGCGTCGGTGGTGAAGATGTCGATCACTCGGCTAGTGACATCACTGTCGGGGTTGGCTGGGTCGACGGCGTGCACGAAGACAGTTTCGGAGAGGTTGAACTCGCGGGCGATGGCTTGTTTCTGCTCTTGCGAGGGCTTTGGGGAATGTGCGGGGATCGTGATGACGGCGAGGGGGTTTCCACGGTAGCGAGTGGCTGTGAAGACGTCGAGGGTCAAGAATGGGAGCTCCATCGTCGGAGAAGCTGGTGTTCTCGGGGTAGTCACTGTCAATCGCAGGAACGGAAGTTGTCGACGTCGCCCGAGTGATGGTGGCTAGGTAGGTATGTAGATATGACGATGGCAAGTGAGGAGAGGGGTTCGGTGGAGTGGGGTTCAATCGAGAAGCGAAGCAATGATGAGGGGAGACCGATGAGGAGAATCGGGAGAGTTGAAGCCATGAGTGTAGGGTAACTCAATCGCCAAAAAAGGTGGTGCTAGTAAGACCGCGACAGCCTGTACACTAAGGCACAGAGCTAGAGGAGCGGACCAGCCGAAGCCTGGTTTCGAGACTAGACGATTGGCCAATTGGAGATGGAGCCTGTGCCTCTGGCCTGAGCAACCCGCACGGCAGTAGCGGCCTGAGGCAAGGGATCGGATGGGTGTAGGCGCTAAGAGACTTAGCGAATCTTAGAGCTGCAAGGGAAAGGGAGTTTGGTCTTGATCTACGGATATGTAGCACAACTTAGTCGTCGCCAATGACTTCACAGTGGAGGGCAGCTGGGGGGGTGGTGGGCTGAGGCCCCGGGTGTTTGATGAAGGGGAATGACTTCTTCTTACAAGACGGCGTAATTATCGAATATCGAGTCTGACTTATTCCTCGACTTATATCCGACGCCGTCGGTGTAAACGATGGAAAGACATCAGACGATGGAGCATGGGTTTTGGCCCGGTTTCGGGGCATTTGCAGAGCTTGGGCGTCCAGTTACGATCCATCGACAGACAGGTCTAGGCGCAAGTGGATAAGCCCCCCCATGTTACCTGGAGACGCCTGTCGCCCTGGTGCAGCAAGGGGTAGAAGCTAACTAGAGGCTGCATGGAAGCCCACCTCGTGGCCTTCAGCTGCGGGAGGAGTGGTATTTTTCCGCCGTTAGGATGCAGTGTAGGGTAGGCTTTTTGCGTGTCAATCAGTTCGGAAAAGGGGAAAAGGGGGTGGTGGAACGGGAGACGATCAGGAGGCGATTTTGGGGCGGGATGGACGATGATGATGGCGATGACGCACTGCACCAGTCAAAAGAGGGGTTGGGTACAAGACGGGGGTTCCAGGGTCTTTGCTTTCGAGTGTTTGGCCCTCTTGCTAGGTTTGCCCGATGTACCGTGTAAGTCGTGTAAGAGAATTGGATGTTTGCGAGGGGGGAAAGACCAGATCCAAACTCAGGGGAGAGTAACAGGTGGGAGGGTTCATGTCATGCAGTCGAAATGGAGAGCGACTAGCCGGATGCGAAAAGCCAGCCGACATACGATGTGGATATATACGACGATATTTGTGACGATATCTTGGATGCTTTTTTTTGTGAGATAATATTATGAGGGGTGACCAGCACGAGGCATCCGGATCAATGCCGCTCACTTACACAGAGTCGAAGTACAAAGTGCGGGACTTATTTGGCGTTCTCCCGACCGTGTAAGCCGCCAGGCCGGGGTAGGCAAACGGGCCATCACGCAGTCAATCATGTCAAAAGGACGTGCACATTGACAGCATCGGATGCGGCGGCCTGAATCCCACCAGGCCTCGTAACTTGAGATGGAGGGGAGGGATTAACAGCAGCAATCGAGAGAAAAAGGAAAACAACACCGAATCACCGAATTGGAGATGCGGCGATTGGCCATCAAGACTGCAGACTCGAGACACTTTCTCTGACACATCGGCTGTGGGCAGCGCCTGAGGCACAAGCCCCAAGACATGTCATCCTCCGAGGCAGAGAGAGAGATTGAGATTGCCATGGGCGACGGCAGATGGAGTCAAGAAGGGGCGAAGAGGGCCTCGCCGCCATCTTCTCGGGGGGACCTCGAGACTTTGATATTATGGCCCACTCGTCATCTCCATCAAATTCAAGATTGAGGTGGGTAGCGTACGGACGTTTGCACATTGCCGACCCATGGATGGACCTTGGCCTTGACGCTCATGCAGACTGTACATTGCTCAGAGAAACTGCGGTAAGCATGCGGTGTAAGTTGCTTGCACGGAACCAACGAGCAACGATGCGGTGTGCTTCGACGTCTCCCCCTCCAAGGACCATGCCTGCATGCTTGCCATGAGCGTTTGACGGTCGCCGCGCCCAAAAAAAAAATCCAGGGTCCCTCCCCGAGGCCCGGAAGAACACGACTAGGTACGCAGCTAAACAGCGACCCGAAGTGGCCCGGCGGCCGGAAGGGCCAGAAAGAGGCGGGTGAGGCGGGAAAAAAATAGCCTGCGGACCAGGGATGAGGCGAGGCTATTACCCGTACTGGTTACAAAGCGGTCGCGGTCCAACGAGAGGGAAGGGCCTCCAAGCCTCCTCTTGAAGGAGAGGGCGCGGGGCTAGGCTCAAAACAGAAAAGAAGCAGAAGACGACGACCGCGAGTCAGACAGAGAAGTGTAAGCGTAATGTCGAAGCAGATGATTGATCCGTCTCCGTTGACTTTGCTGCCATGTTCCGGCTTGATCAATTGCTTGCGCAGCTTTGGCCTAAAAAAAAAAAAGGTCAAAAAAGAAAGGGGGGAAGGCAATAGCAGAAACAAGTGCGACTGACCGAAGTTCTCCGTTCCCAAGTCTTGGGCTGGGTGAGGCTGGGTGATGCTGCCTGAGGTGTGCGCGCTCTTTGCCTGCATCTGCCTGCGGGCCCCCTCCCTCGAACAACTTTTTTTTTTTTTTTTTTTGGTCCTCACGTCTCCTGTCGTCTCTCACATTTCTTCTCTTGCGGCTGGATGTCGCAGGGATCCTCCGACCATGGATTTTCCCAGATGCCCACTAAGCTTGCCCCACTGACGTCTAGCGCGCCCCACTCCGGCAGCCATCCTGGCTTGCCTCAGCCAATGGGCGCCTCCTGAAACGAAAAAAAAAGTTCGAGCTCTCGTGCTTCTTTTTGCCTGCCTTCCCATCTGTGCTTTTGCTTGCTTGTTGCTCGGGTGCTGACTGCCACACTCACATCCGCACTTTTTCTTCTCTTCTCTCAGTTCCTCCAAGGTGGAGGGGGCGCTGCTCCTGCCTGTACTGTATGCAAGTCTCCAGCCGGTAATGGAGCCGAGTGCTAGCCTCCGGACCTATCAGCTTACAAGCTTTGATTCATTGACTGCCTGAGCTTTCCGTTGTGCTCCCCCCCCCAAATCCATCCCCATCCCCTTCCTCCTCCTCCTCCGTTGTCATCGCTGCTCCCTTGCTCCTACCCGTCATCAACCCCCCGTAGACCGCCCTCTCCTTCCCTGCCTTCCCTTCCTCCACCCCCCCCTTCGACTCCGTCCGGTCAACAACAAACAATACCAACCCTTCGGTATCCCCTTGCGACTCTCCTTCTTCACCTACACCTCCCCCCCCTACCAAGAAGCTCCATCATCGTCGCCTTCGCCTAGATCGATAGACTCGTAGATCTCTCGATCCATATTCAACATCTCTCGCGGGTAGACTTCCTGCCTCCTCTTCAACGGTGTCCCGGCGACCGATACATGGAAGGCGACATCATCGTCTCTTGCAAATAGATCCGTCGTCCTCGTCTCAAAAACACCCCTCATAAACATCACCATGCCTTACAATACGCGCCGCAAGTCGCTCTCTCTGCCTAGTCTCGGCATCCACGTCCCCATGACACACGCCGCTCGCGCTGCCGCCGCCGCCGCATCCAAGAGCTCACGGTCGTCGTCTTCGTCTTCCTCGAATGCCGCCTCTCCCGCCTTGTCGCCGCCTACGTCGGGCTCTGAGGCCCGCGAAGCCCATCCCAGCAAGCGACAGAAGCGATCGCATGGTGACGACGTTACCATTGAGCAGACGCCGCCTCCCTCGCCGAGCCCAGACTCGACCCTCGACTCAGACGCAAGCCAGTCCAAGATTGATCTCGAGTCCGTAAACGACGACATTGTCGAGGCCGTCATTATTCAACTGCAGTCAACAGGGAACCGACCTCATCTCGTCAAGGAGCTGGCCCTGGTTCTGGCTCAACGTCTTTCCTCCGTACAACAGTAAGTTTGCGCCCCCCCTGTCTGACCCCCTCATCCCCTCAGCCTCCCGTGCGCTAACATTCCAACCGCAGCTCCGCCAATCCCTGTGCGATTATTTCCTCACGGTTGGCTTCATATCTCAAGCGCTCATGCTGGAGCGCACGAAAACCATGCCCTCTTGCCAAGGAGCTTGAGAACGTTCACCCTCGAAGGACATATTTCTTCCTCACCACCTGCCCTCGTCAATCTCTCCCCGAGCCCAGCTCCGTTCTCACGTCTCGTCGCGTCCTCGAAACCCCCTCGGTGTCGCTCACCGACGACTCTGGCTCCGATGATGCCGATGCCCGGCGGCGCGAGCTTAGCCCATCGCCCGAGGTGGACCTGTCGCCTCACAACTTTGAGGATTGCGATGATGACTTTACAATGCCCGCCACTCCCATTGGCTCTCTCCCCTCCTATCACCGCTACGTCCCGAACCGCCGCAATAGCCGCCACAACTCGCCGCCTCTGGAAAAGGATGAGCGCGAGTTTACCCAGACGGCCGATTTCTTGCAGAAACGCAAGTTCAACCAAGAGGCTCCTGTGGCCCCCGAGACCGCTGATCGCAACCACACCTCCGAGTATGGCTACCGTGACGACTTCTGGTTCGGCGAGCATCGCATCTTTAGCTCCACCGCTTTGCTCACCAGTCCCTCGATGAAGCCCAGTTCTATTTCAAACGTCACGTCGAGCGCGCGCAAAGAGGACAAGGCCGAGAACTGGTTGAAACTCAGCAAGATCATGGAGTGGGACAGAGGTGCCGAGAGCATCGAGATCGACGAGCTAGACTGCCTGCTTGATGCATGCTGAGCGGTTAAGACTCCTTTGGGCAGGCGCAAAGGGGGTTCACAAGAGAGGATGACCGAGACGACCTTTCCGCCATGTCTGTGACGGCGGAGACACGATACATACATATTAATTGCATGGAGCGGGGGTTTGTAGAAGTATCTGTACATATAGACTGGCTTGGTGTTTCGGATAGGTTGGAGGCAAAAGGGATCGGGGGATCCCCCAATGGTTTTGATTTTTATTTGGCGCAAACAGGGACGCGCATATTGATTTGGGTATTGAAAAAATGCGACATGCCACTCAGATTGAGCTTCTAACTTTTGGATAATACTGTACATAGTCGTTATTACTAGCCCTTCTCCCTTTCTTTCATTTGAGCTTCCGTTCGTCTCATGGTGCATGTCAGGCCTTATCGTTCACCCTCAGCTCAACCCAAACCAGGGTGCCCATCTGTGTGACATTCGGGCGTTCCACTTTGACAACCTCGAGCCCCGGTGTCTTTTGTGCTGCCTCATCGACGAGACTCTGGATGTCACGGTTCCACCAACAGCCGTACTTTTCGAAATGCTTGCCCGCATTCTTGTCCAGAAGGCCGTTGATGATGCCATACCACCCCTTTCCGTGCTCAAGAAGGATGATACGCCCCGAACCAGGCTTGACGGCAGTCGCCAAGTTGGTCAAGACGGCGACAGGGTCGGACACGGAGCATAGGCCAAAGGTCTGGATGACGGTGTCGTATTTCGTCGGGAGAGCGGACGGAGGCCCAGGAAGGGGATGGTGAGCGTCGGAATGGATCAGGCGCAGTTGATCGTCGAGAAAAGAGAGCTGGCCGCCGGTGTGGTCGGCCATGGTGGATGCGCGGACGATCGGAGCCGAGGACTTCATGGGCGGGACGGTCTTGACGAGGCGTTTCCGCGCGACATCGAGCATATCGACCGATATATCGAGACCTGTGAAGGATGTGATGCCCCGACGCGCCTCAGCGCTGGTCTTGTGGCCCTTCTCCTCCGCCTCCGACACGCGCTCGTTCAGCGGCTCCCAGTTGTAGTACTCCAGGTTGCGCCCCGTGCCCATGGCCAGTTCCAGGACATGCCCCGTCGCGCGCGCGGCAATCCGCTTGCGCAGACCCGTGATGCCCATCCACCACTCGGGCAGGTTCAGCTCCTTGTCGAACTGCTCGGCGTTGTCGCCGTCGAGGGCGGGTGGGCGGCCGGTCGGGGTGGAGTGCTCGCATGCGCCGCTGCAGGGGCACGACTTGAAGGACGCGGCGACGGTGCCGAAGATGTAGAAGCCGAGGGCGCCGGCGAGGAGGGCTGCGCCGGTGAGGGGCAGCCATGTTGCGCGCCAGAGGTCGAGGAGGGTCTCGGCTTTTGGAGGTGGAGGTGGGGGTTGCGGCTGGGCGGAGGGTTGAGATTTACTGTGAATGTTGTGTCAGCATGTGAATCTGGTAAGTGGAGGAGTGTGCAGAAAGGTGATTGTACGGCTTATAAGGTCTTGTAATCTTTGGAGGAGGTTTTGAGGGTTGTGTCTTGATGGACGGGCGGGGAGGTCGTGAGGAGGAGCTTGCGAGGCGCCATTGGGAGCAGCAGGCCCTGGCTACGAGGCCTCTGGAGGGTGCTATCATCGAGGCAGTTGAGTCGTGAGCATTGAGGGTATCGGTTGAGCGTAGGTGCGCCCAGCGCGGCAGGTTGATGCTGTCTTGTCGGTCTTGAATGTTGACCACGAAAATAGAAAATCGCTAGCAAGGGTTCCGGGAGCGGGTCTGCTCTATCCGACAGGACGGCTCGGGGAGTGGGTCCGATATTTTGGGGTGCATCTCGCTCTCGACGGACCGTTAACGGCGGAGGGTGAATACGTGACATGCAACAACATCAGGCACGGCAAATAAAAGGGAGCTGTCTTGCACTGGTATTCTTGTATAAACGGTTCTCCCGCCAGCCATTGACGGAGTTAAAGCCATGGCAACTCAGAACGATCTTCAAGAGCTGCTTCGGCTGCTCACGGCGCGTAAAATGTCCATGATGGCAGCCATGGGCCAAGTCAAGGCTCTCCAGGCCAAGAATCTGCGCAGGTCTGCCTACCGAACCTGACCGTGTATTTCTGCAGCTGACGCGTCTGAGCCCTCCAGCATCGCGCAAATCGCCGATGCGCCGCTGGCCACTCTCGAGGAAGCCCTCGGCGGCGACGCCAAGGCAGCCAAGAGCTTGCACACGGCGTGCAAGACGCACGGGAAGAAGAAGGGCGGCAGTGGTAGCAAGCGCGCCGCCGCCGCCGACGACGCCGGCGGTTCCCCGGGAGGAGCAAAGAAGAAGCCCAAGCTGGAGGCGCACCGGCGGGATCTGGACTACAGCGCCATGTCCGGGGACGAGCTGGAGGCGGAGCTGGAGCTGCCGCTGGAGGAGGACGAGGAGACGATTCGCGGGACGGCTGTGGTGACGAACCGGGCGCCGCTGATGCTGGCGTTTGTGGTTGAGCTTTTGCGATTCACGATGCCGGAGCAGCCCCCGAGCAGCCGGCTGAGCTTGGCACAGGCCGTGGTGAGCGCCAACTCGCGGTCAAAAGCCGTCAGCATAGGCATCGAAAAGGCTCCCCCGGGAGGTGAAGAAAAGGTCCCAGAGGGTCAGCCAAAGGTCAGCATCATGGGTCGGCAAGTTCCAGTCCTGAAGCGAGGCGGGTACACCTGGTCTGGCTCGTCTCAGCCCTCGTCGTCCAACTCTTCTTCAGTGACTCTTCAGGGCAGCCAGCCGAAACCAAGAGGATGGACCGCGAGCCAGAAACTGAGCTCAAGGGGTTCCGTGTTTATAGCTCACGCGATACCCATATCCTCGCCTTCCTCGCGCGCGACTGTCCTCAAGTCGCTGATGGCCGAGAAGCCCGAGCTGGAGACGGCAACACACAACGCCTGGGCGATCCGGACCAGCTACGGAAACTCGCCTCTGAAGCAGGAGGCATCCTTTGACGACGGAGAATCCGGATGTGGGAATTTCCTGCTCCAGCAGCTGCGGGACCTGGGAATCAGCAACACCCTTGTCGTGCTCACGCGATGGTACGGCGGCGTCATGCTTGGCCCAGACCGCTGGCGCCTCATGAGGGAATGCCTCAACGATGCCCTGTCATCGCAGAAGCGCACTTCCAGCCTTGATGGTGAGCCCGTGTGGGCGCTCGACCTGGAGGACAAGAAACCTGCCACGTCGACGGTCGGGATGGCGATCCACCGACCCGAGGGGGCACGCAACTACATCCTCCGGGCGTTTGGGCCGGCGCCGGGCTCGGACAGCGGCAAGAAGACGACGGTCGCAGCGGCCAACGAGGAGAGGCACGAAAACCTGGGCCGGGTGCTCGGGGCGCTGCGGCTGCTGTTCGCGAGCTGGGCCGGCACGCTTGGCCGCGATGAGCTGGACAGGCGGGCATGGAGCTGGTACGTCGGCGTGAGGCCGGATGTGGACGCCGGGCCGGCGGGGTGGGGCGCCAAAGGGATACTGAAGCTGGAGACGATATTAGAGTTGAGGCGGAAGGAGAGTACATGATTGTTTGAGGTGTTGCTGGAGGAGGTTGGTGTTGGTGTGTCGACGGCCGGGTTGAGTTTGAAAGGCATATGAGGGGCTCGGCGACGGGGCAACACGATATGGCGGAGTGAATCAATAGTCACCATGGATACGAAGATCGGTGTTTGGCAGCTCATGTCTGCCTACTCGGCAACTGATGACTTGTGGCTGGCCCATGGGTTGCATTTCGAGCGGTGGTATGGGGAGGTTGGTTCGGTAGCTGCGGCTCGGTCGTCACAGCGAGACCTGTTGCGCTTGGTTTAGAATAAAGCCACACTTCTTCAGAGTGCATAAATGACCGGCTGTTTTGTCAGTCGCCCTAGCTACGCAGCTCGCCTGCCAACTCATCTTCGCGCCGGGATCGAGGACGGCCTTGGTTACCCAAGTCTTGACGAGGCTGATACAGCCACACCGGCTCTCCTTTGTCGTCAAACCGATTCACCTGTCCTCGGTAATTTCACGAAAGGCATCCGAAGCTTCCCTCTCTCCGAGACCTTATCAGATCAGGAAACCTTGCAAGCTGGGCTGTCTATCGCCTGTAGACTATAGCGCCAGTGACTATGTTGAACACGAAGACGCCAGCAGCAGATATCTATCTATTTTCGCATGACGACAAACAAATAAATAGCTAACAAGAACGTCTATACTACTCGTCGGTACCCCTCAAACGTGCTGATGCTTCCTTACCTCTACCAGAATGTTCCCCTTTCGATAAGTGTCCCGACGAGGATATAATAGCCCCTGGCAATGACACTTTTGCATTCTCAGGTCACAATGGCATCGCAGACAAAGGTCAGAACGCCATATCCTATGCCGAATAGGAGGCGACTCCAGCAGTTCCAGACGCTTGAAGCAAGCATTCAGCTACCCACTGTCTGGAAAGCCCGGTCAGCTAGCAATAGTACTACTGCAGGAGGTGCTCAGTCGGCCGCCCAGAACAAACTCAATGACGATGCCCTCCGAGCACCCTGAATAAGTACGAAAATCACACTACCATGTAAGGAACCAGGGGGTTGAGATAACAACTTCCAGGGAATCAGAGTCCAGCCAGGCTATACAGGCTCAACCCACTTGATCTATTGACTAACAACTGATGATGAAAAGGAAGGAGATTTCCATTGTAAGACTTCCTTACCTTGGACTCCTCCCGTCTTAGAACTCCTCTTATATAACACTCCTCGTATCTTGGGATAGGATTCAGGCACCATGACTCCACTACTTTATCTACATCGTCCTTGGACGTGAATATTGCGGTGAGCCATGTACATACTGAGCAAAGGTGTCATGCCCAATAGGGCTGCTACTACACACCTGAAGTATTGGAGTAGCTGTCATAAGGTCTGCCAGTTATCCATCCGCTGTTGCTTGATGCAGTTCACTCAGCCTTTGGTGTAGATAACCTCATCGCGGGAACGTATCCTTTTGAGTTTTTGACTTTGCCCTGCCTATTAGCCAAGAGCACGTGGTATACACGCGTACCATGCAGTTAGGTAAAGCACTTTACTAGGTAGGTACTGGGCCTTCGACTTGGGCTTGCAATCTCGTATGACTGTGACCATGTTGCTCGGAGACTACTCCACTGGAGGCGTAAGATCTATATACTACCCTGTTCCGAATTCCTCACGGACAAGACCACGTCTCAACCTGAGCCGCACATGTCATCCTTAAATCATGTTGCATGTTGCTGGGTTCACAGAGGCGTGCTCCGAGCACTTTGTTTACCCTGGAGAGTTCTTCCATGCATGGAAACGGGAGCAACGAAAACTGCGTCGAGCTTAAACTAGATTGTGCAATAGATCTCGTCGGCGAAATACATCTGAGTAATTTTTTCCTTTCTTCGGGTCGCTTTTTCTCCCGCCCTCGAATGTGCTGTCTCAATTCTTTGATCCCTAAATCATCATCGTCCATCATCAACATCTCCGAGACCCAAGCCAAGCCAAGCAACGCGACCAAGACGCGTGGCCGTTTCCGGGCATTCGGATTCACTATCGGGGCCCCGAGACCATGCCAGGACCAACCGATTCAATCGAGCCTTCCAGGGCTGGCTGAATGACGATTCTCAGCCATGACTGGCCAGAAGATGAAATGAGAGCAGAACTGGCTGACGCTATTCCACTGTCACGGGCACCGGCTAAGTTGAGAGCGCTGAGGCGCGGCTGATATTAGCGGCCCGGGCTTGTTATTCTTACTGGACCAGAGCGCGCTGATGCAAACAAAGGCCACCCGTAAGTAAACACAATGTTGGCGGGGGTCTTTTTTTTTTTTTTTTACCTCGTCACCAGTTACCATCCTCGCAACGGCCGCCACGAAGCCAGAAAAAAACACAAAGCTCGACCTCTTCTTCGTCGACACCTCGAGCTGCAGAGAGACAAGCAAGCCCGAACTCTCAACTCGGTGACTCCTCTTTTCTTTTTCTTTTTCTTTTTTGACTCTATCATCTCATGGTCAACCTCAGCTTCATCCTTTCCTTCTCGTATTGATCCATCTCTGTATAGTATTATTCCCCGCCTTCGCTCTCTTTGTCCCCCCCGCCTCTCTCTCATCTCCCCGCCGCGCGATTCCTCTCCTTTACCTGCCCTCGCCGTGGCACCAAAAGTCGAAACATCAAACGAGCCCCGCCCTCTGCTCTCACCGTCATCGATCGAGAGGAGAAAAAAAAAAGGCCTGAACGAATAATCCTTGATCTCGACCTCGACCTCGTCTCCAGCTTATCATCAAACGAATTTGACGACGACCCACACATCACGATCCTTAAAGCCTCCAACTGTGGCATCCCTACGCTCCTCGTCGCGACGGGATACGCCGCCGCCGACGCCGCCGACGCAGTGTCTCTCGTTTATGTCCTCTGACCTCTAGAGGCGACTCGCCCCGTCTTCTTCGTTCGTCGTTCCTGATATTCGCTCCGACCCGCGTTTCGTCCTCCGCAGACACAGCTCCAACCATGGAGAACTACCAAAAACTGGAGAAGATCGGTGAAGGTTCGTCTGCGTCGCTCACCAGCTCGCCTTAACCATATACTGACCTTATCAGGCACCTACGGTGTCGTCTACAAGGCCCGGGACCTCGCCAATGGCGGCCGCATCGTCGCCCTCAAGAAGATCCGCCTAGAGGCCGAGGACGAAGGCGTGCCTAGCACCGCCATCCGCGAGATCTCCCTGCTCAAGGAGATGCGAGACCCCAACATCGTCCGTCTCTTTAACATCGTTCACGCCGATGGTCACAAGCTCTACCTTGTCTTCGAATTCCTCGACCTCGACCTCAAGAAGTACATGGAGGCCCTCCCCGTGGCCGATGGCGGTCGGGGCAAGGCTCTGCCCGAGGGCTCGTCGACGCGCCTGATGCACCTCGGCCTCGGCGACATGGTCATCCGCAAGTTCATGCTCCAGCTCTGCGACGGCGTCAAGTACTGCCACTCCCACCGCGTGCTGCACCGTGACCTCAAGCCTCAGAACCTCCTCATCGACAAGGAGGGCAACCTCAAGCTCGCCGACTTTGGTCTTGCCCGCGCCTTTGGCGTCCCGCTGCGCACCTATACCCACGAGGTCGTCACCCTGTGGTACCGAGCTCCCGAGATCCTCCTGGGTGGGCGGCAGTACTCGACTGGCGTCGACATGTGGTCCGTTGGCTGCATCTTTGCCGAGATGTGCACCCGCAAACCGCTCTTCCCCGGTGACTCCGAGATTGATGAGATCTTCAAGATCTTCCGGTAAGTGGTACAAGCGCTCTGACCAAAGACGCAAAAGACACAAGGCAATCCAGTGGTACAGTTCAGCTGACAAGATCCTTTCCAGCACTCTCGGTACACCGTCAGAGGAAGTGTGGCCTGGTGTCACATCATATCCCGACTTCAAGTCGTCCTTCCCCAAGTGGCAGCGCGACCTCGACGCCCCCCTCTGCAAGGACCTCGACCGAGTAGGCCTCCACCTGCTGGAGAACATGCTTGTCTACGACCCTGCAGGACGCATCTCGGCCAAGCAGGCCTGCAACCACCCTTACTTTGAGCCGTACCTGGCAGAAGAGCAGCCATCTCCTCAATCGAATGGATACTATCACTAGATGGGATACGGCGGTCCATTCCCGATGATGTAAATGCACTAGACTTCTCTCTGCTGGCAAGCGGGCAGGCCGGCGAGAGTCGAATATCCTTGCCCTCCCCCCTGCTTTCTTTCCGAATACCTTTTGGACGGATGCCGGGGACTTGGCTAGGATCTAATGAAATTCGATGATGAAGGCGGGCGTGCGTGAGTATTGAAACTATTAACAGACCATGAACACATGCAACAACACTGCATATTGAGGGGGGAGGCCTTCTCTGGAGCTTGCATTGGTTACCTGCTTTGCCTTTGTTTGCCCTGTTTGACCTCGGGGCTTGTCATGCTGCCCCTTCCATCCAACATGGTCTCAGATATCAAGGGCATCAGGCTGTTGGGACACGGCCAACGTATGAGCGACCACCTCTGCGTCAGCCCGACATCGTGGCAGGGCAACAAAAGGGGATCAGCAAAGCAGACTCTTTCAGGGGATGAAGGGTCAGCGTTGGATGGAAGCTATCAGATGGGAAGGCAAATTTTTTTTTTTGGGAGAGAGCGGCATTTCCTTGTTGTCACGGCTTTGATTTTGAATGTACAGAGTAGCGGGCGATACGCGCAACGCATGGTCTGGTTCTATGGATTGGCGGGCAGAGCAATTGATGAAATGACTCGAGGGAAACATGAACGATGCATGTGAAGGATGATTGCCGCCCGACACACACAACCTCGTGACGAGGCTCATAGGGAGGGCTTTCTGTTGGTCGGGGTTTGTTTGGCTGCTCGAGAGGGCCGCATCGTGGCGATGCAAAGGATTTCTGGACAAAAGGCCAACAATCCACGGCGGGTTCCATCTTGTTGGTAACACTGAAGAGCCAAAACGCCAAACCGCGGAGTTGGGACGAACCGGTCTCACTTCAGTAGCAGGGCCAGACGGGCCGACCATGAAGCTATTCTCGTCGATGAATTCTGGACCAACAAGACGGCGGTCTGCTGCACTTCTGCAACATGCCGGCACTGCCACGGCCAAGATTAAAGGGATGCCATCTCCATATGTAGTGTTATTCCTTCGGGTGTTTACACCTGGACACGGTAATCTTGCCAAGTGTAGCTCACAAGCGCCCGTTACCTGAAGCATGCCGGCCGTTTAGACCTGAGGAGCCGCCAAGATCGGATCCTCCACGATATATTTCTATTCTGGTCCACCGTACAATTTCCCCAAAAATTAATTTAACCTCATGTCCGGCTGTATTAGCCGCCTTGCAAAGATGATCAAGGGTCTGGGGCGGTGCGGTTCATGAAACGCTGCGCTTGTGGTGGAGAGAGGTGTGTGTGTTTGTGTAAGCGCCTGGGTTGGGGTTTATTCTTTCAAAGTTGTGCATGTTTCAGCTCGATGAGAAAAGAACTTATTGTCCTTCCGACTGCTGCAGCTGAGGCGTTTATGTTTTGCATGTGGGATTTGTATTTTTGGGCGCTTGGGGTTGTCGTTGGGTGCATGGATGCCAGGGGGGGAGGCAGCCAAACAGCCAACGCGATTTAAGCGCCTGTGGCCAAAAATACCCAACGTTGTTGTTGTTGTCGGCAATAAACAGGAGCATGCGTGTTGAAGATCAAAACAAAAACTCCAGTAGAATACCGAATTGTCCCAAGCGCGGCGGAGGGCTTTGATGGAAAATATGTCATCGTGCGTTGAAGCTCAGACGGACCCCTACTCTGCTGAAAAACGTTCAGGCAGGCTCCGGCGGCAGTGCACAGCTTTGAGCTGGAGGTCGGCTTGAGCCGAGGAGTACCGATGTGGACCCTCTGGCGGAGGCAGCCCGGGGGAGAAGCGGGGAACTTGCACCGGGCGCACCGACCGAAGGGCTCCGGGTCGGAGGAGGAAACCTAGATAGGTTGTTGGAGGACGATTCCTTTTGGATGGAGGTGGACTATCTACGGGCGGTGATTGGCAAGGCCGGGTAAGGATAGATCCTGCTTTGACGGGGGGCAAATACGAGGGAGAGGTGTTCGTATTGAAAGGACCAGGATGATGCATGGCGATGGAAATCCCCATCGCAAAACCTTGGATCTTGATAGCGGAGATCGCATTGTCCATGAATCCCTCTCCATCGAGAAGAGTCATATCGTCCCCGATCACGGATTCATGCGTTTTCCCCGCATCCTCATCAAAAAGCTTGGGCATGAGGGCCAGACACGCGCACAAGGTCATGAGGCCTCGAGTCCCGCAATGGAGATCCATCTTGGGTCTTTTACCCCTCATCACAGGCAAAATGTGCAAGATCTAGGGGGCCCATGGGGTGCAGCTAAACGTGGCTGGTGATGTCCGTCCGTAGTGGTTTGTGATCCCGCAAGAATGGATACAACAGATATCAAGTGATCTTGGGTCTGTTGCCTCGGGTCCCTGATGCTGGGGGGGCGGTGGATACGGGGAGTGGAGGATGAATGTCACGGGCTAGGATAGCGCATTGTTGGGGAGAGAGAGCAAAGGCGATCGAGGCCCAAGGTTCTGGAGGAGGCAAGTACGTAAATTCACCGATAGTTGTAGCTGCAGTAGCGTAAACAAGGACGAAACCAGCCAGACCGTTGCGGCGGTGCTTCAAGTTCAGGTCCAACTTGAAGCTTGTCCGGGGAGCTTTTCTCGCAGCCAGCCCCGAAAGCGGTAGCTGACCCCAGCTATCGTCGTCACCAGCTCACGTGGCCTCAAAGCCTCCGGCCTCAGGTCTCTCGCCATAGCCACGAGCCACATTCCGGTCTCTTGCCCGTTTCTCTTGCTGCATGAGCCACAATTCATGCGCTGCGTGTTTTGTTTCTGCTTCAGCCACACCTGCCAGCGCAATGGACAGCAGCAGACGGGCCCGGATGCCTGCAAGCAGACTTCCTAGCGAGTCAGAGCCACGCGTTGGGGGGAGTTTGACATGCAGGCGTCAGGGATGGACCCCGAGTTGGGAAAAAGGCGGGGCTGGCCAATGAGGGGGAGGGCATATGAGAGATCTTGGGTGATGGTGGAGAAGGGCCTGCGAGAATAAGGTGAGAAGCTTATACGTAGCTGCAAACTAAAAAGTGTTGTGATTTTTATGTCTGCCCTTATTGGTGTGAGGTGTTTTCCGTACACACCACTTCAAGTCAAACGACGATGGGATCAAAGATGCCACTGGCCTGCTGTGACTGGCTCAGGGGCCAGGGGTCAGGGGCTTGCCTTGGGGAAGAATGACTCCATGTGCGTGTATCGGTGGCCATCTTGAATCATGGGCCCCCCAAGATCAACACAACGGCGGTGAGAACTTTTTCGCCTCTATCAAGATTTCTTCAAAGGAAAACAAGGTCGAGATCTGGTCGTCACAGGACATCACATTTTCGTGGTCAGTAATCATGAAATAAATCCCAGCGAAAGAAAAAAACTCAATCAGGCCACACCGCATACCTGCCTCGGGGATAGCCTCAGATGACCTCTGCAGCCTCGATCGCCAATAGCCTCAAAGTAAATCGTGCCTTGTCCTTGACAGATCCAACCGTCAGCTCAGGAGCAACCTCTCAGGTCGAGAATCGTGGCTGGAGGTAATCATGAGCGGACAAGACGAACGGCCTGCGGCAGCCCGGCAGCGCCAGGGCCAACAACAGCTCTGGACCGCCCTCGTTGGCTTCTTGGCTGCCATCCGGAGTTAAAAAAATGCCCCATGTTCTGTTAATCGCGACCAACGAGAGCGGGCCGCTGGGGAAGATCCCAGCTGCGTGGGTTAAGGGCCTGGGCCGTTGCGGTTTAGCGTGCAGCCCGGGGAGGGCAGCGAATGGCACGCAGATTCCAACCATTTGATCGCCTCTCTGATCCTGCAGGAGGACAAGGTTTCCATTGTTGTGTTTCTTGGGGTCGTGATTGATTCCCTTGCGACTTGAAAAATCAGCACCAGGGGGGGGGGGGGGGGGCAGTTATTCCTTACCTGCTCTTCCGGGAATTATCAGCTGAATACCAGTTCTTGGCTGGCTGCTCCCCCCCCTCGCGTGAGGACCCGACGGGAGGACTCCTTTGGTCCCTCAAGACCGCCCTTCCCAATCATGCCCCCCGCTCTGCATTCCTCAAACGGGCTGTTCCCGAGGGTGCTGGTGGCGTCTGCCGACGGAAAGTGGGCAGCGGACGGGCAAGGCCTGGTGTTTGTATGTGTTGTGCAGGGGGTGGCTTTTCTTTCGTCTCGCTGTTTAGAGAAGTAGGGGGCGTGGAGACTGGCTTACACACTACGAGTCCCGGTACGGGGCGGGGGAGAGAACTGAACTGAGACAGCGAGGAAGATCAAAGTGTTCAGTCCAGTAGAGGTTGGGTCTATCGTCCACTAGACGGGCAAACGGGGGGGCAATAGTGTGAAATGGAGGGATGGGGATGGTGAGAAACGGCGTTGATCGTGGGGAAAGGCCAGGGCTGATGGTGTCAGGAGAAAGGAGTACATACAGAGTAGAGGAGGTCGGGTGGGTTGATGTGATGGTGTCAGTTAGTATTGGTGATTGACAGGCGATAGCGGAAGCGGAATTCCATGCATCGGTAAGGGATGGATGATTGTATCCAAGTTGTTGAAGATGAGGTGATGATGGATGATGCAACTCTGCAAGGTGAAAACTCGAGAAACCGGGCTCGTTTCAACATGCAGGAGAGTGGCTTCCCCTATGCTGCGGAGGATATTTGGCTGAATGACCTGCAGAATCCATCGCCAAGAGGACGTTTATAGACTTGATTTGGTAATCAGTCCAGGTCGTCAGGGTGTCTGGGTTCCTCCCGGCATCTCCACGGGCCAGCCGATCAAGAAGTCACTCCACAAGGTTCCATCCCGTCCCTGGCCGTTCACAACGACGCAAACTCTCTCTCTCTCTCGGTATGGGCTTGAAAGACCAGGGCGTGCAGATAAAACAAAAGTAGATGGATGGCTTTACCTGACCTGTTGGTGAAGATCTGGTCTGATTGTCTGTTGAACAAGTAGGTTTTCCTTTCGAGCAATCAACTCTCAATAGACACTGGCTACCGCCGAACGGCATCGGCCTGGCGCTTTTACAGCTCAGAAAGCCAAAAGCCAAAAGCCAAAGCCAAAAAAAAGAGGCTCTCTTCCCGCAAACAGGTCAGGCACAGGAAAGGAAACCAGCAGGAATGTGACCGGACATTCACGACGGCCCACCAAGTGACGACCTGTCCGCTTCCGCTCACAAGGTCTCGTCTTTGGTTGATCCCAAGGGCCCGGGTCTGACGACGCCAGAGTGCGAGGTTTGCCGCCACAGGGGAGACCGGCGTTCATTATGGAGCCCGACGAGGGGACATACCTATTTGAGATATTGAGAGCGAGGCGCTGGGGATGGCTGAAGGATAAGCAGACGGACAGAGAACAGGGAGTTGATTCACATCAATCAACCGGTTCCGAACCGGGGAGGCTTGCGACGAGGGATTCCGGTTGGCTCTCCACCAGGCTCTGCTAAAACGTGGACGTCTTGCTCTGTTTGACGTTTTGCCGTACGTAGCCCGGGCTGTCAAGACCGTCGAGAAACTCCTGGCGTTTGTGTTTCCCTCCAGCTCGCTTCAGACGATGCAATGTAACCGCAAAAAAAGCAACGACAGCCCCGGCCCCTGGACGGGATCGTGGGGAACGTCTGGCAATTGTCGCAGGTCAGCTAAGCCTTGGCGTCACTTGTGAACAGACGGAAAAGTCTCGACTTGCTCTGCTGTCGAAAGAAGCAAAAGGAATCGATTTTTTACTTGGGGTAGAAACAAAACAACTCAGATGCAGGGTCTTGTGGCTCAAAGGTTGATGATCATTTACGCAGTAGGCAAGTAGAATTGGCCACTTGATAGCCCGCCCAGGTCCGCATGCTTAACAGTACGTAAATGACAACCCCTGCGTTGAAACGAGTGTGCGATCAACATGCAAGATACAGCGGCTCCGGGAGCGAGATAGGCTTCTTGTACGAGGGATTCACAAACGGGGACAGGTAGGCGAACGCCCGGGGCCATGCTATTCCCCAGTGGTTGTTGTTGCACAGAGGACGGTGAAAGCCAATAGGGACCACGGTTGTACCACACCATCAAGAGATGGTGGTGGTTGGGCACACAATGACCTGTCGGGGCCCGTCGAGATTGGGATAAATGGTTAGAGGATGCATTGAAACGGCTCGTGCTGGATTTGTTTATGCTCATGCGCATGGCTTTCGAGATTGCGTCGGGTGGGCACTGAAGGATTGTCTACAGAGTGGTCAGGGCTCTTGAAGCTTTGATCTGTGCTTTCCAAACGAAGCGCTTGCTGTAGATAGAAACATCTCCATGTCTGATGAGTAAGTATCCCGTAGTGGGCGTCAAGATCCCGCGACGGTGGTACGCGTTCAGACCACCGCCACTGTTTCGCTGTTGATCGCCCGTGGCCGTTTCGGTCTGGCCTCTACGTCCACCCAAACAAGAATGACCTGCACGAACAACTCAGCACAGCCCAGTCTTTTTAGAGCGGTTCGTCTTCTTATTTCTCCGTCAATCCGCAAGAATTGGCCACTGATGAACCTCCTCCATGATTGGATCAAGCCCCCCTCCGGGTAGAGGTTTTGTATCAGACAGGCGGTTTCATGTCGAGCGGGCGGGCAACCAATCGTGGGATGCCGAGCCGCCCATCAAGAGCCTGTCGCCGCAGGTTTCGTGTGTTTGAGGTTCTGGAGGCTTTGGCCACGAGCCAGTTAGAGGACGCCGTTACCCTCCAACCGTCCAAGCCGCCCCCCCAGCCCCTGCAGACAGGCCGCTGTCAACCTATCGGCCTCTGCTTTTCTTAGGGAAGGCCCCTTGTTCGCCCACCGCCAGGGACTATTCGAAGGATTGGTTCCGAGATGCTGGCGTTAAAAAGATGCAAGATTATTCTCTGGGGCAGTTTGACTGGTTGGCCTGGGGGTGGGTTTTCTATTTTGCTCTGCCTGTTTGATACGCATGGGCGGTTCGCTATTTTGGTTGGCAATGGGGTAGGGGGTTCTGGTCTCGAGGCGGGGCCCTTGGGAGGAGTTGGATTACTCTGGTCGAATCTCGAGGCCTTGGGCCTGGCTGCGGTTCTATTCGCAGCTGAGAGAAATGACAGAGGATCCAGTCCTTGGTGCACCTTTGAGACGGGCAGCCAATCGATCTCGTCGGTCAATCGCCATCTCTCGACCTCTGCTGCGCTGGGCTTAGGTGCGTTTCGCTCTGGGTCGCTCGAGACGTTGCCGCGCGAGTGTTGCATCAAGAGAGCAGACAAGGGGCAGGTAGGAATCCGATGCGAATAATCTACGAGTATTAAGAATGGGCATCGCGGCCGTTTCATCCTCTGACTTTGTTCCCCTTCTTCCCCCTCATCTTCATCCCATCTTTTTCTTCGCCCCGATTACCGATAATCATCCTCCTCCTCCCTCCCGCCTCCTCCATTTTCCTTTCTCTGGAATTCCAGGCCGGCTCTGTCTCCTAGGGTGTTTCATTCTCTTTCTCTCTGTTTGCCACGTTTCAACGATCCCGCATACCTCTGGCAGGTACCAAACACACGACACTCACTCCAGGTCAACCCCAGCCTCTCCCTCCCCCCTCCCTTTGGACAATAACGGCGGCCTCTTCCACGACCATAACCGAAACAACAAACACGCAGTCTTGACGATTCGCGTCTCATCGGGCACCACTCATCAGCCATCAGCCATCAGTCATCTGCTCTCATTACCCCTCACGCTATTGATCTCTCTGTGCTGGTCACCAACCTCGAAAAAGAACTCACCCTTCAATACTCTGGTGGACGAGCAAGACTCCTCCTCCCTTTGTATGCAATCTCAAATTCCTCCACCAAATTAACCAAGAATCAATATTTCTTCCCTTTTCAAGCTGGTCTTGATAGAAGCTGGTTATATAACTCTTGGACACTTCTCAGCTGTTTGACTCTCATCCTCATCATCAGCTTCATCCGCATACGCAAAGCATCACCATCACTACCACAGCAACAACGACGACAACAACAAACTACCCCATTCATCCTCTCTAATCAAACTATTTCAAATCATCCCCATCATTCACTTTAACCACCATTCCGGTGCAAGCTTCTCCAAAACCCCCAGATCTTACCCATCTCGCACCAACGAACGCCTCCCCCACAGCTTAATTCCTCTTGAGCTCGCTCTCGCCCGTGGCCCATCAACTAGCCAAAGCGACAAAAAGTCAGATCCTGGCTTTATTCCCGCCATCAAACAAGCCATTATCCTCTTTGGAAAGGTGGTTTTTTTTTTTTTTCGCGCATCCCCGGCTTTCGTGAGTAAGGCGCCAAGCCAAGAGAACGCAAGGGCCTCGACCGTCTTGACTCGCAAATCTGGACCTTGGGGATCTACGCTGTTTGCACTCCAGACCTAGCAGCTGCACTTATCCGATCATTTCATCCAGATTTCAGCGGATACCTGATTCTGGACCTTGGATAATTGTTTGGTATTCTAATCAAACAATTTCATCGTCTTCCGAGAGCAAACGGAAAGCAACGTCAGTCTAGTCACATAGCTGTCGCCTTTACTCTCGCGTCTCTCTCTTCGGCATTACGGATTACGGGCGCTTCGCGAAACCGAAACCCCCCAGAACCGAAACCGCCGAAACCGCGAAGACATTTTTCTGCTACGCCGCATCCGCGACGCAACGCAGGGCAAGGATACATACGCAACTGCTACTGCAACTGTAACTTCAAAAACAAGCCACTTTTGCCACTCCCAGTCAATCTTTGGCAGTCTGTCAAAAAACTTGATCACCTCCCACCAAGTGGCATTTGGCTCCAGCCCGCTTTAGGAACCTCCCAGGCCCGCCCCGCTCAGCGATTCGCCCGCTGAAAAGTGCCCCTACGGCCCTACCTCCGGCATCTCCAGCACCGCTTCTCCTTCTCCAGGGACCTCCGAATCCCTGTCGGCCTGTGGTCCCCACCTGGCCCCGTTCCCTGCAAGCCACAAAAAGCCTGCAAGCCCTCCTGTGGCACTCCCTACCCCTGCCTTCCCTGCTCGAGCAAAGGCTCAGCCTCCAATACGCACGCCTACTACGTACGCACCCTACGCCCCCTCCCACTCCAAAAACGTCACTCACTGACGAACACAGGCAAGCCCCAGTCTCTTGGGTCTCTCACATGAGCCATCGCTGTCTCTGACTCTTGATATATCAAGCCTCACCATCCGCCGCCCCCTGGACACATCTCTTCTTGTGCCTCAGTCACTGATACCCATCACCTGCTCTTGTCTCTTTTGGATCAAAGGCCTTTGATCAATCCTTTTTGGGCCTTTTCCTCTTGATACCCTTTCTACCCCCTTCCACCTTCCTCCACCACCCCCTCCTCTCCAGCTCTCACTTACACGCGGGTCCACCCATCCCTCGTATAATACACCATCCTCTTCCTCCACCTCTCACAACAACCTCGTCAGCTCTCTGTCTCTCTCACAACCACACACAGCCAACATGGACTCTTCATCACGATACCTCTCCATGGAGGAGCTCAACAAGACCGCTCTCGAGCAATTCGTCTACCAGCCTGTGGGCCGCGACATGATCGCCTACCTTGCCGAAGCCGCCCACAACGTCATCGCCTGCGACTCGACCCTCATGCCTCCGGCTCCCGTCGATCCCCGCCACAACCTCCCGACTCCTCCCCGGAGTCCCGAACCCCGGACCGTTCGATCCGAAGATGGCGGCCTTCCCACCCTGGAGGAGTTCATCACCCAGCTTGTCGTCTCCTCAAACGTCCAGGTCCCCACCCTCATGTCGACCCTCGTCTACCTTGGCCGTCTCAAGTCCAAGCTTCAGCCCATGGCCCGCGGCCTGCGATGCACCGCCCACCGCATCTTCCTCGCTGCCCTCATCCTCGCCGCCAAGTACCTCAACGACAGCTCTCCCAAGAACAAGCACTGGGCCAACTACAGCCATGTCACCACCGAGTGCTACAGCTTCGGCTTCAACCGCACCGAAGTCAACCTCATGGAGAAGCAGCTCCTCTTCCTACTCGAGTGGGACCTGCGCATCACCGAGGAGGACCTCTACCGCGACCTCGACGACTTTCTCGAGCCCCTGCGACACAAGATCGCCGAGCGCCACGCCAGGAAGATGCGACACCGCGAGGAGAAGCGACGCCAGAAGGAGCTCTACGCCGCCTCCACCCGATACCCCAGCCCTCCCTCCTCCCGAGGCCACTCTCGCTCCCGCGGATCAACTCCCGAGCACGCCCGCAACGCCAGTGGCTCCATCACTCCTCCCGGCCTCAGCTACAGCAGCTCATCGAGCTCCTACGCCTCTTCCATCTCCTCCGGCCGCGCTTACTCCCAGGCCACGACTCCCCAGTCCGTCGAGCCCGAGCCCTACTACTACGAGTCGCAGCAGGGCAGCCTTTACGATTCTCCCGTCCAGATCGTCCTCGATGCCGACTACCCCAAGGCTCACATGCCCAGTGGCCACATGCTGCCCTACGAGATCACTGCCGACGAGTACCAACAGTACCAGCAGCTCCACGACAGCGCGGCCAAGAAGCAGCAGCGCTCAAAGCGAGGCGTGTGGGGTCGCCTCCTCGGTGGTGCCGTCGCTGTGCGATGAGGAATCACCGAACTCGATACATGCATACTCTTGGCGTTTTTACGGACCAATGTTTGGCATCACTTGGAACTTTTACGCATTGAAAAAGAAGCTTGGCGTGGCGTCGGTTGTTTTGATCATCTGCTGTTCTAGAAAACCAGATACACCACGGGAGTACACTCGGCATTCCGTCTCCCAAGCATTTTCCTTTTGTTCTTTTACCACGCTCGTGTTATCTCTATCTCTTTTACTACTCTTGTTTCGTTTTCCGCAATCAGGAAAACCGGCGTTGTTGGGTCTGCATCAGAACAAGGGCCCCTGGGGATCCGGGGTGTGTGCATTACAGGGAGGAGTATTCATAGGATTTGGACTTTGGGGATTACTACTCTTGTTTTTTTACGGCCGTTTTAGTATCACGCTTCATGGGTGGCATATAGGTTGGGAATCGGTTATACACTGCCACGTTTCAAGAGGATTGGTCAGTGGAGTTAATTGGGAATCAGATAGCTGGGCGGTGCAGAGAGATGCATATCGTTCTGGCAAAGATTCGAATTCAATACAACAATCAAGGCAACATGCCGCGATGAATTAAAAAAAAAACACTGTTCTCTCAGCCTTGCGTGTGACTCCCCTTGTCAAGGCTACTCCTCACAGCCCTTTGATTCCATGCCTTCCTAACTGCCTGGCAGTCTGCCTGCATCATTTGCTGTGATTGCGAGATCTAAGCCCAAGCCCCCCCCATGTGATGTTGTTTCCTTTTTGGGTCGGTTGCCAAATTTGGTAGGCTGACTGAGCAAGGGGGGGGGGAAGGACCCTGAACCCCCGCTATTTCTGCAGCCCTACAACCAATCACACAATCACATCGCAGGAAGGAGCCGTTCACGGCTAGGGGAAGGAAGGGGACCCGTGGTTCAGAGGAGTCAGAATCCGACGGGTGTAAGCCTCTCAATGGCCCAGACGCAGAAATCGGATGAGGAATCACGCATCGTGCAGGCATTCGACAATGTCCCAGCAGAGTCAAACATGATTATGAGTGAGTATGAGTAAATATGTGTCCTTTATTAAGCTTGGTTTGGCTGTGCCTGGATGCAGTTTGCGTGGCTTGGACAAGGTTTACGGGACTTGCGGGTTGTGATAACGCGTGCGGGTTGCGTATGCGTGGCGTATTAATTCGCGATCGTGAAATACGGGATGTGGAGGAGGGGTTTAAGGTTTTGGTGGATAATTTTTGGTGGCCTTGTTTACTTGATACGAGGCAACCGAGATTCAATACACGTCGCATGAACTCGTCCTGTTTCGTTTCGTGTTTTACAGTGTTTCTTTCTAGCCTGATGTGTTTTATTTTGGGAAGCTTTTTGGGTTTTCCTTTTTTCTTTTTAATGCAAGGATGGCGGTCAATGTGCAAATTCAGACGCTTTAGCGGGCGGTGGGTTGAGGGCAATTTGGGGGCTGTGAAGAGACGTCGTTGCATCGTGATGCTGGCGCGGATTGCTCGGGTGATGGGGGAGGTTTTTCGCAACCGGTTGCGTTCGGGACCGAGCAGGATGTGGCTGGGGGATGGTTGGCGCGAGATGAGAACTATTGGCTCACTCGTGATCGACGTTGGGGACAGCTTACATGGGCTGAAGTGCATGGGGCGGATGGATGGGAGTCCGTCTTTGTAGCATAGCCCTCCAGAAGCGTCATCCTGTTTTAGTTGGGGTTGCCTCGACAATAACCCAAAATGGAATCAGAGTACGCCGTTCGGATACGGAGTAGCCAGGTATAGGTAATAAGCAATTATCTGACTAAAGGCAATGCGATGCCTCGTAGCCAAAGTGTAAATCGTTTAAATAGAATACTGGACCCTCTTTCCCACTCATACTGCGGACTAATGGTTAAACTCGAAATGAACCTTGATACTGCAGCTCTGACTTTCTCGATTCCTAAAGCAATCCTCTCCAAACCTGTCAGCCATCGATTTCGGCCATGATGCTCCATTGTCACTTGATGGCATACATAACCAGAGACGGCCTTGCAGCACGAGAAGTTTCGGCATGCTCCGTCCGCTTGGTTCAACCGGGCCGGTGGTGTCAGAGCCTACCTAGTTACTACCACTCTGCCTCCCAGACTCGGGACAATTCCCTCAACTGCTCTAGAGCCATGTAAACCAGCCGCTCGCCCTGGCGGAAGCAACGAAGCAACGAAGTAACCCGCCGCGAGTATTGTGGTGAGCCTGCCCCCCTGAAGCGGGCTGACCGCATATCTGCTAGTCTCTCTCTGTTGGCCGTGGCGCAGGGGGCAGTCTGGTTGCTTTTTATGCGAGCAATCTCGGATTTTTGTGACATTGTCGCTTCGAGATACACACATCATTGGCTCTGTGTGATTCGAACTGTGACGGTCAAAGAGCCGTGGGCAGGGAGTTTGGGGACCAACCGAGGCACCTTCCGCGGTTGCCTGGAACTGTGACCACCTCTTTCTCCCGTTCAGCCACATCATGCACACGCACGACACACTTTTGCTATTCCTCCGACTGTGGGAAAAGGATGATCGTCATGTGTCATTCTTTCTACTTAGGTCCAACAAGCCGAGCAGCAACTCGTCATCCTTCCACTTTTCGAGAGTCTTGCTCTTCCAGTGCTCCCAGCCTTGGTCTCTGCCGTTCAAGGCCTGCTGCACACCCACGAACAGTTTCACGGCTGTCCCCCCATCCGAGAAGGAGCTGTAGGGTCCAATCCCGAAAGAACTCTAGACCTGAATGGCACAGTTGGCAAGATCCTCACGGCCCCTTTCCCGAAAGACATCCGCAAGCCAGCTCGCTGGGGCCGCTCTAGAAGTTTGATACCGGCCACATCATACCCGCGGAAGAGAAGCCCCGAGCGGTCCTTTTCCTACCCGGAACATCGATTGCTGTGCGAGGTCTTGGAGATGGCGTCTCCGGCCGAGGGGACGAGCGACCCCCATTGCTTCAAAGGGATGCTTCTCGATCTCGAGGGAGCAAAGTCCAGAAGCGTCCAGCCGACCGCATAGCTCGTCGATGTGACGGGTATCTGTGGCTGCATACTGAGCCGAGTAGCATGCCTGGTCTTCCTGAGATTGGTGAGCATGAGCGGTGCTGTCGCTGAAGGGGTGAGCATGCCACAGACCTCTGTCTTTTGGGCATTCGTTCCATGACTCTTGACGGTGACTACGGCAGAGATGTCTGTCACAAAGCAAGAAGCCTCCTCTCTACGCGGCTAGTTTCCCACAGCCTTCCCATCCGCATAGCCACAGAGGCAGCGTAGAAGATGTGTATTAAGGAGGCTCGGTCAGTCGAGAACATTGGAGTGAGACAGGAAGACTAGCGACGAAGATGAAAGAAGTCGATTTCGTCTTTGCTAGCGTCTCTCTATCAGCACTGGGACCCGTGATGTGTCAGTTTACCGAGGCGGAGCGTGATCTCGATGCGACAAATACCGAATCACGGGACGTCGCTGCCTACAGACACCGCCAGCCAATTCAGTCTACGAAGATGATCGACGTGTCTTGCGTGTATTCGGCAACCGTTAACTGGATGAAGTAGTAGGGGCTCCAAATGATTACATTAAATAACAACCTATACATTCATAGGCCTATCGACAACTACGCCTCCTCAACTTCAACCATTCTGTGCCTAAACCCCACCCCTGGGATCCCCGTCCGCAGACTCAGGCTGCTCAACACCACGCTGATGCTCGAGAGAGCCATGGCCAGCGCTGCCCACACGGGGTCCAGCCTCACGTGGCTGCCTCCGCCGGTCGTCACGGGATACAGGCAGCCAGCCGCCACTGGCACGGCGAGCATGTTGTACACGACGGCCCAGGCAAAGTTGACGCGGATGCGCCGGAACACGGCGCGGCTGAGGTCCAGCAGCGTGACGACGGCCGTCAGGCGCGACGTGGCGAGGACGAAGGCGGCGCTGCTGATGGCCACGTCGCTGCCGGAGCCGACGGCGATGCCCACGTCGGCGGCGGTGAGCGCGGGGGAGTCGTTGATGCCGTCGCCGACCATGGCGACGGTCGCGCGGCGCGTCGTCGAGCCGCGTGCGTGGAGCGACGCCTGAAGGGACGCGATCTTGGAAGCCTTGTCCGAGGGGAGGACTTCGGCGAGGACGTTGGAGGCTGGGATGCCTACGCGCTGCGCCACCGCCCGCGCCGTCGTCGCGTTGTCACCTGAGAGCATCCAGACCTGAGTCCCGCGCGCGGTCAAGGACTGGATCACCGCGACGGCCTCGCGCCGGATCGGGTCCGAGATGGAGAGCGCAGCGACGAGGTTCCACGTGTCATCGCTGCTGGTGGACGGCTTCGTGGCGACGATGGCGACCGACTTTGCCTCCGTCTTCCATGCCTCGAGAAGCGAGGAGACGTGCGTCGAGAGAGCGACGGAGAAGTCTTGCATCAGGAGTTCGTTCCCGACAATGATACCCGTGTCCTCACCGTTGATGCCTTTGTACGTCGCCTTCATTCCCCTTCCGGGCAGTTCCTCCAGGTTCTCAATATCGGCGGCCCGAGTGTCTGTTCCGCAGAACGACACAATCGCCTTGGCAATGGGGTGACTGCTGTTCTCCTCCACGGCTTTGAGAGCCGACAACAAGGCACCCCGTTCCTCCTCGCTGGCCGAGCCGCCGGGGAACAGAGCGGCATCGGTAATCTGCGGCTCGCCGCCCTCGGTGAGGGTACCCGTCTTGTCAAACACGACGCAATCGATCTTGCTCGCCTTCTCAAACGCCTCGCCGCCGCCCTTGGCAAGAATACCATGCTTTGCCGCGATGCCGCCGCCCACAAAGATGGCTGTCGGGGCCGCGAGGGCGAGGCCGCACGGGCACGCGACGACGAAGACGGCGATGGCAAACTGAAGGGCAAAGACGACCCAGCCGCCGGAGGACTCTGATTCGTGGTCCGGGACCGCACCAGCGAAGCCAAGAGCCATCCAGACGACCCAGGTGACGATGGCGACGAGGGTGATGACGGGCACGAAGTAGGTGGTCAGCAGGTCGGCGATCTGCTCGATAGGGGCTCGCTTGGTTTGACCCTCCCGGACGACCTGGACAATCTGATCGAGCATGGATTGTCCGGAGGTGCCAGTGACGCGGACCGTGATGGCGGACGCCTTGTTGATGGTGCCAGCAAAGACCTGATCTCCGGGCGCCTTCTTGATGGGGCGCGACTCACCCGTGAGACTCGACTCGTCGAAGCTGGTCTCTCCCGAAACGATGATGCCGTCCGCGGCGGGCGATGCGCCATGTGGGATGCGGATGACATCTCCAGAGTCGAGTTGATCGATCGGGACGGTCGTGGTCGTCTGAGTCCCGGCCTTGTCCTTCTCGAGGAGAAGGGCTGTCGTCGGCCTCAGCTTGCCCAGCATCTCGACGGCGTCCCCAGTCTTGGATTTGCTGTATCCCTCGATCAGTCTGCCCGCGAGCAGGAATAGCGTCAAGAAGACGACCGAGTCAAAATACATCTCAGCACCAGACTTGTGGTGCTTTCGGTCTGAGGCGGCTGCCACGATCATCTGCGCCACCGACGAGAAGTAGCCGATGCTGGTGCCCAGAGAAACCAGCATGTTCATGCTGCCGAACCGGTAGAACCGCTGCATGACGGGCATGCGGCTGCCCGAGCGCCACATGGTCCGCACCTCCTTGACGGCTCGGACGTGAAAGACGTCGGCGGCGAAGAAGTAGACCGGGGTGGCGAGGATGAAGAGGGAGATGTCGAGGCGGCTGAGCCCGGAAGTCCAGGGCTGCATGAGCCACATCTTTCCGTGGTCCGAGTCGGGCAAGAGGCTCATGTAGACGATGCCGAGGACAAAGGTAGGGATGGCGAAGACGATGGTGAGGATTTCGCGCCACAGCAGGGCGCGCTGATGCTTGGCCCTGATGGCCCTGGAACGTTCCTCGAGTGTAGGCGGGTGGTATATAGAGGCCGTGAGGGAGTCGTCCGCTGCCTCGATGGCTCGGAGGATGTGTCTGACGGTAAAGCTTGGTGCTTCGGGCTTGTATCGAAGCCTGATGATGGGGTTCTGGACGGTGGGTTCCTGGAAGATCTGAAGCCGGTTTGGCGCCAGACTCTTCAAGGTTGTCGTGATCCGTTCCGGGCACCGGGAGCAAAAGATGCCATCGACTCGGACTTCGACCTCCCGCTCGTCCACTGACTGCTTCTGCTCGTCCAGGTTGACGACGCTGTCAACTACAGCGTCATACCCCAGATCCTCGATCGCGTCGACAATGTCCTGTGTCCGGTCGCCGTCGGTATAGTCAACAGTGGCGCTGTTTGATACGAGGTTGACGACAACCTTTATGATCCAAGGGTGTTTTTGAACCTCCTCGGTGATGGTGTTTACGCAGACAGCGCAGGTCATGCCCCCGACGGACAGCGTCACTCGCCACGTCGAAGACGGAGCCGCCGTATCTGTGACGACCTTCTGAAGAGGTTGTGGCAGAGAGGAGCGTCTCGTGGAGGCCTCGGAAGAAACGCGGACCAGTTGCTCCTTGTTATCACGTTGCTCTGACAGAGTTTTCTTAGTTGCCTCGGATCTGCACGCTTCGCAGTGCTTGAGATGAGCTGCCCGAGCCGCCTCTGCAGCCAAAGGAGACTGTTTGGGCCTCCAGAGCTGGAAGAACGAGTCGAGCCACCAGCGAGGCTGCTCAGCGGCCTGACTGCTCTCGCCAAGGTCAACTTGCGAGGTGCGGTATAGATCGTTTGCTGAGCTCGCGGTGGTGTTGACGCCGCACACTTCGAACCCGACATCTTGGAGAGTCTTTTCCATGCTGCGCACCGAAGCGGAGCCGTTGTCCCTGTGCTCGACGGTAACCACCGAAGTGACGAGGTTTGGAGAAACCCAGAGCACATTGTCGCCGTAGGTCTCTTGCAAGAGAGACCGGATCAAGGTGACGCAGGATGGGCAGTGAAGGTTGCCCAAAAGGTAGGAGGTTGTGACGATGCCAGCGGGGGCCATGATGGGCGGAGTTTCGCTCGAACGGGACTTTGATGCGTTGATGTTGAGGAGCGCTGAATGTAGATGCCTTTGGTGGTGGATGATATACAAGATCACTAAGTTGGACGAGATTTTGAGGTGGCCGATGCGAGACGGAAACGGGAAAAAGAATAGGAATCAAAGCTGTGATTGAATAGGGGAGAGTTCCTGCCTCCATTTTGCGGCTTCTCAGACGATTATTTAATCCCATGGCGTCGAGTCCAAAATCCGCACAAATCTCGCAAACCTGGACTGTCATGATGATGCTTGGCGACTAGCGCAAGATTCATTGTTCGCCATCTTTGCGCTAACCAACGGCCCGTGGGCTATTGGCAGCTCTGATACTGATATTTATCCCCGCTGAATAGAGATGAAACTCTATCTCGACTGCATCTGCCCGTTTGAAGTCAGCCAGAAGCCAAATTACTTCAACCGCCGCGCAGTGAATCTGTTGGCGATGCTCTAAAAACTGCCGTGCATTGCCGGTGAGCGGCCCGCTGATGAACCATCGGCAGACTTCATTGAGCGGGTGCCCGTCAGCCAGATTAAGCCAAAAGGGGTTAAGCGTAGTTGAGGGCAATTCGCTGTGCGTGGTTTGTGCGGATTGCTGAGACAAGCAGCGAGGCTCTCGAAATTTCGAAGCATCATGATCAAGGCCTGCGCGTAATGTGCGTCCAGAGGCGTCACGCTCGCCACCGTTGGTCAACGACTTCCAGGTTTTGGCTTGGCTTTTGGGATTTCTCAGCCAAGACTGATCCTTCTAGATAAGCATGGCTCGTGACGGAAATGAAACCATCCCGCGCATTCAAGCAGCAGGCCAAGAGGGGATCTGCCCATGGTGGTTATCGCTTGGCAAGCTGACCAGCGACTGGGCGCATGTGAAAGGGGGGGGGGGGGGGGG
>JAVIXY010000092.1:88988-116421 GCA_033030565.1 Fusarium nematophilum
TTGGCAAGCTGACCAGCGACTGGGCGCATGTGAAAGGGGGGGAGGGGGGGGGGGCTGTTTTGTCGGTGGCTGTGAGGCCTTCATCAACCAACATGATCTTGGCTTTCAGGAGGAAACTGAAGATGGAGAATCGTCAAGTCTCACGTGCCGCTGTCGATATCACGTGGACACAGCCCGTGCGTCACCAAAGAGGATTTCAGCCACCATTCACAAACAAGGCAGGCGTTCAGACACAGACCACAGCCATAGCGCGACGATGGAAGGCTGATGTACACTCCGTACTCAGATCCTCCTTGATAGACTCTCAAGTCGATTCGGGTCTGTAGTTGGGTGGACTCATACAGCATGCATACGCGACGTTGCTTCCCCCCGCGAAACCAGGCAGTGCAAAATCGAAATGCAGCCGACAACCTGGGCCATAGAGTACATACAAGTTCAGAAAGACAGGGAGAGAAGCAGCAGCGAGGAAGCCCTTTAGTTAGCCCAACGCGAACCTGCTCTGCCTTGTCGAAAGGATCGGCATGCAAGAGACAAATCACTCAAAGGCATGGCGGCTCCTTTCACTTGGAAGCGGAGACCCAACTCCATGGCTCGTCGACATGACAAGGAACCAGGCACAAGTTGGTTTGGTCATCAGAACCCTCAACACGAAACAGCGGAAACTCTACTACCTGAGTTTAGCCAAGGACGAGAACCCATCCGCCAAAGGACTCATCCCCCCCGGAGCAATGACAAAATATGATCCGACCCAGCAAGTCTGCTGAAACTGCGGCAGATGGAGGGAGGAAGATCAGGTGGTGCGTCGCACTCTAGACGGCGGCCCTTTTTCCCCCATCGCAATGAACGCAAAGCTCGAGTCAGCACGCGTGATTTGCACGGGTTCCGCCTCGGACAACATGTCCAACGGCCAACAAACGGGAAATAGGATGCCGGACAAGGGGGCTAATACGCTGGCTGCCCCCGTAACCCGGACATTTCCTCTGCTAGTGGGCATGTGGGCAGGATTCGGACTGCCGCTGCCGCGCGCGACATGCCATGCTCAGGCTCCCCTTGCTCATGGCTAGGACCTCTCCACCTACGTATACTATTGCTGATTAAACTTGTTAGGCGAGCCGCGACGACAAAACCAAAGACATCAAGCAAATCTGAGCAACGACTCCCCGAACGCATCCCAGCATTTACTTGGGATTGATCAGTAATATTTCACCCGCAAAAAGCGGAGATGAAAGATAACATTCTATTACGTACCCAGCACGCCAAGGACTCTGGGGGAAGAAGATGCTGTCCTGAGCTGGGTTGCGGGGGAATCGAATCAATTGCATAATGAGACTTGGCCTTCATCTGGGGGAGGGGCGAAAAAGGGCAGTTGAGGCCAGCGGCGGTTACAGACGGGCTGGGATTGTGCTGCTCAATCCTAGAATCTTTGGGCAATCCTTGAACATCCCCATGAAATCCTTCCGCAACTTGGTTACATGGTTGTTGATAACTCCCCTCCAAACAACCACACGCAAAGGAGTTGGACCCCAAAATACCAAGACCGCGAAACCCCAAATCATCGCCCGTCTCCCCTCCACCCTCAAGGCTTCCACGCAGCTTCCAAGACTTTTTCCACATGCCTCTTGCGGCATAGTCGGTTCCCAATCTCACAGCTCGCCAAGGCTACCGACCGCTGGTGAGCGAGATAATAGCTTATATGCTTCCCTTCTGCCTGCTTATCAGAGGGATCTGCTGGGTATTTCTCTCGGCATTCGCAAGGGGCTTTGTGGATGACGCCCGCCGCAGGGTGGAAGGCAGAATCCCACCTCTCTCTCTCTACCTCTCTCTTTTCAGGACAGGCAAGATGGCGGCGTGGATACGCTCTCCGCTTGATGAGACGAGCGCCAACCCGGACTCGGAATCTTTCAGACAACAGGGCGCGCACGAGTCGAGCGAGTCTCTCTCACCTACTTTATTCAGCGGGCAGAGGTGGATTTCCAAACGTAATAACTCGATATCCAGCGGGGGAACGTCGAGTGTTTAAAAGGCGCAGAGGCCATGCCTTGCCCCGATGGCGAAATGGGCCGTTTCTTGATGTGGGAGGGTCTGTCCCGTAGGCTGGTCGCAGGATCGTCCGGGCGTCCAGCCGTAGATGGATAGGCTGATGGGGAACAGGACCAATATCCAAATATCCCTCGTTTATTCTTTTCTGGGACACGCCGAAACGATGCCTATTACTGTCGAAGGCGAATTGCCCCCCCCCTGCCTTGTCCAGCTCCCCCTACTGTCGACATAGGGCGTGATTGAGCTTCCACACATGTTCCAGAACTGTTGGTTGCCGGTTCCTTGCCCTTGCTAGTAGAGAGCTCTAGCGCTGCGGAGTTTCTTTGCCTACTACTGCCTAGTCAGGATGTCGAGCAGGCCCCCGTCTGGCGCGTGGTGGAAGGGAGGAAGCTCTGCCGACTTTTAGCTGCAGCAGTTCGTTCGGGGCGTCTTTGGCGTCTTCCATTTCGGCAGCTTCAGCCGCAAGAGGCGGCTGTTTGTGACCATGGCGATGTCCGGTTATCTCCTGACGCCGACGACGACCATCGGGCGTCAAGTCCATCTAGAACCTACCAGTCTGCAGTTTTATGCCCTTGTCAGACCCGAAAACAGGAATAAAACAAACCCAGCTTTAAAGCTTGCCAGCACTGAAAACTTTGACATCGGACAACGAGACCGACCACGGGGACGGGCCGACGCGGCTGCTGCTTCAACGGACCTGCAGCGCGCGTGATTTCGCATGCATTGTCGAAGAAGAGACGGTTATCCACAACATCCACTCACAAGTACTTTACCATTGTATAGCACAGTATGTGCCCGGAGAGGTAGCACGCGCGGAGGGCGCCCCGACGACGACGGCTCTCAGAACAGCAATATAAGACGTAAGTGAATTTGAAGCTGAGGATTAGCCGCCGTACCAATCGGGGAGGCTACAAGAAATCTCCCGGCAAAGGCCTGGGGGGTCCTCCAGGCCCCCATGGTAGCGCGATAAAGGACTCCATCGAGAGGACTCGGGTCCCGTCGCGAAGAAAATGCGTACCAGGGGA
This sequence comes from Fusarium nematophilum, assembly GCA_033030565.1. NCBI lineage: Eukaryota > Fungi > Ascomycota > Sordariomycetes > Hypocreales > Nectriaceae > Fusarium > Fusarium nematophilum. The sequence goes on from JAVIXY010000092.1 coordinate 92,054, forward strand.
GGTTGCTCTCGTTAGGGTTTCCACGGGCTCCACCCCCAGGGGGTAACAGAGGTCGACTCCACCAAAAGAACCCTTGTGCAAGGTGCAGCACATCGCGAGCTCCTTTGGCGACCGCTGCTTCGTCCTTCGCCCGGTGGCCGCTGATGGCTGATGGGCTGCTGACCTGCGGTGTTTGTGCACGCTTGTGCAGCAAGAGGCGGCGCTACGTAGCATCCATCGATCCATCGATCCAGCAGCAACCGGAATCCCACTCACAGGAGCAGGGATTTCGCTGAATATTTCCGGTCGGTGGTGCGGTTTTTGGCCTCTAGCGCAGGGTGGTGAGACCTGTACTACGTATATAGTCCAAAAAATCGAAGTTTTGCCGTCTTCCACCTAAAGCAAATCTCCAACGCCTAACAATAAAGGGCGGTCGAGATAAGGTGGTGGGATAAGGTACGTCCTAGTAATGCGGTTAGTCAGCGACTGTTTCGACCTCGTTTTCGCTGAACGGCCAATGGCCAGGCCCCAAACACGCCACCACTGACTCTGTGGCGCCTGTAGGGTCCCCCCGTGAAGAAAAGATCTGCCGCGTGCCGCCAGCCGGGTGGCTTTTTCGATTCTGCCCACCCTTTCAGGTTCAGGGCCAGCTTTAAACTTCCAGAACCCAGGTTCAGTCCACAGCCTCCCCTATCTCGAAATCTCAAGATGCGGCCGGGAGTCGAGGCTGAACAATGGCTCGGCACTGCGTCGCTATCTCTTGGAACTTTGCAAAAGGATGGAGACCTTCCTGCATGCCCAGCCAGATAACAGGAATACTGGATCCCTCCCTCCCCCGAAGGCCAAGAGTCCAAGGCCCCCCGTCCGTGTGCAAACCCCATCCCCCCTCCACTCTCTCTCCGCCATCACCCATGGTACTCGGTTGTCCATGGCGCCTTGGCTAGGGGAGCAGGTACAACATGCTATGGGCTGGAGGAAGCCTTGGCTCTCTCCAACCGACTCGTCTGTCCGCCCTTTCTCTTGGCATCGTCGCCTCTTCGGGCGAATCCAAAGTCTCATCAACAGGTGCTCTCCACATCGTCTGCCAAACGAGCGACTCTGGTTCGGCTTACCCGAGCCAGCGGGCCAACGTTCGTCATGCCCAGAGCGAGCACCAAGCAATTCGCCCTTGACCGTGCCGCCTGATGCTTGTCGTCTTGGCGAGGGAGAGAATCTCGTAACCTTCCCCTCTCAGCCAGCCAAGGCTGTCCCGTCTGTTGCTGTGTTCTCGCTGCGTCGCATCGTTGCTCCTTCTGGCGTCTGATCCGGCTGCTGGGCACATCACCCGTGCACCTTGTCTCTTGTCAACGTTTCCCACTTTCCTGCTCCATAGCACGCGCAGTCGTAGTATCCATAGCCATCTGGCACTCCCACGCCCCCATGTAACTGCAACAGAGCAGCATTCGTGTTGGCTTGGCGGGGGAGGGGGGCGATGGGGTATAAAACCTGACGAGGAACTCCTCGAGGTTTGCCCAGGCATTCCCACTCCCTCTCTCGTCTTGTCCTACCAACCCGTCAATTTCATCCAGCCAACTTCCTCATTGTTCGTCTTTCCCACTCAAGTCGAGCTTGTTGTCGTTGCAATGGAACCCTCCAAGGAGACAAAGTATGTCCCTGAGACCCAGCCTCAGCCGGTGCGGACCAACTCCAGCGGCGACCTCGCTGCCGTTCCTACTGAGGAGCACGAGGTCAAGAAGCCATGGTGGCACAGCTTCAAGGAGCCCGGATCGGCTCTCCAGATCATCACCGCCGCTCTGATCGCCATCGCCATCGGTGTTGTCATCGCCACTCAGGTCGATGAGGTCCCTGAGGCAGCCCGGGTCATCATCTCCATCCCCGGTGACCTCTGGCTGCGATCCCTCAAGGCAGTCGGTAAGTCGGGCTCAACTGAATGCGTCAGCGTTCTGTCCTCGAAAAACGCATGTCCACTAACCAGCCACAAGTCCTTCCCCTGATTGTCTGCTCCATGTTGCTCGCCGTGACCAGACTCCGGGAGATGTCCAACGGAGGCTCTCTGCTGGCCAAGTGGACCGTCGGATACTACATCATCACCACCCTCGTTTCCATCACCCTCTCCTGCCTCATGATGGGCCTGGTCTGGGCCAAGCAGTTCTCGGTCGTGGGCGAAGAGTCCCTCGCGTTGGACGAAGACGACTCGTCGCTTCCCGACACGTCGGAACGCCCCGTCCACACTGTCGTCCTCGACATGTTCCGATCTCTGCTCCCCTCCAATATTGTCTATGCCCTGGCCAATGATGAGCTGCTCGCCGTCATCATCACCGCCATCATTGTTGGATATCTCATCGAGAGTCCTCGCTCCCCCATCGTCCGCGTCACCGAGGAGATTGAGCGCATGATCACAAAGGTCATTACCTTCCTCATCAAGATGGCGCCCATCGGTGTCTTTTTCCTGATTCTGCCCAACCTGATGAAGCTCGACATTGGCGAGATCGGCATGAACCTCGGTATTCTCATCGGCGCCACCCTGTCGACCATGCTCATCCACATCCTGATCATCGTCCCGGCCATCTTCTTTGCCTTCACCAGGATGAACGCCTACTCGTACTGGCTCAAGATCTCTCCCGCTTGGGTCACTGCCTGGGGTTCCGCGTCGTCTGCTGCCACCCTGCCGGTCACTCTTCGATGCGCCAAGGCCCGAGGTATTCCCTACACCATCTACAAGTTCACTTGCCCCCTCGGTTGCCTGATCAACATGGATGGGTGAGTACTCGTGCATCTACTCGTGAATCAGATCCAATACTGACCTTAAAACAGTACCGCCATCTACCTCCCTGCCGCTGTCGTGTTCTTGGCTGCCACTCAGGGCATTACCCTGAGCCCTGCCGACTATGTCATCGTTGCGCTGTTGTCGACTCTGGCCTCGATCGGTGTCAGCCCCATCCCCTCGGCTTCCCTGGTCCTGTCGGTCATGATCGCCCGCTCCGTCAACGTCGAGCTCACTGGCATGTACGCCGTCATCGTCGCTATCGATTGGTTCCTCGACCGCTTCCGTACCGCCGTCAACGTCTCTGGCGATCTCTTCGCCTCGATGATCATCTTCAAGCAGACCGGCATCACGGACCCCCCGGAGGCTGCTGAGGAGGAGGCTCGTGAGCGCGACGAGCAGGAGAAGGATGCTACCAACAAGGTGTAAACGACAAAGACAAAGCTGGACAAGTATGCGTCCATGTATGAACAGTTAATAGCCCGGCGTTGAAGGGTGATTGCGTTTTGGCAAATACCAGAATAGTTGAAACGAAATAAATGACGACTCTGAATCATCCATCAATGACTTTCGCAACTCCCGTCGCTGGACTTGACACGCGATGGCTGAGCAATGCCGAGAGGAAGGTGATGTTGGCCGAAAAGCTTAGCACTCTTGTCCTTCGACTCCTCCTCGTCGTGATCCCTGTTGGCTGTTTGGGACTGGTGCTTGGCATAAGGAGACCCCGGGATGCCAAGGTATGCAATGACCACGCGCTCGTCGGAAACGGAGGTGCGTCGTCACATTTCATTTGCGACGAAAGAGGATTCCTTGAAACGAAAGTAGCAAAAGTGCCATGTTAAAAATGCACCGCAAATACCTGCGATATCGACGCGGCTATCTTGGTCAACAAAAAAAAAAAAAAAGATACGGCCCGAGGAGAAGGGACAAAAGCGAGGGCAATGGCTGCCTCTTAACGAAATGGCTCATGTGATATCATGCCGGGATGCTCGGGCTGTGGCTGTGCTGTCCATGGGAAAAGATAAGGTTGTCACGCTAGGTCTTCAGCCAAATGGCGGATTATCTAACCCAAAGCATTGGTCACCCCCGAGATAAACACCAGTGCATTGGGAGCTGCCCGATTGGGATGGGCTTTGATGTCTCCCCAGAGAGTCCAGAGCATCCAGGCCACCGCGGGGGGCACGTGACTACCTAGTTCGAATGCCGCCCCTGAAGGTTAGTCAGCGTCAGCTTTCAGCAGGTTAATTGACCCACTATTATACCCATAATAATTAGCAGGCCAATACGCTACTATTATGCTTATCTTAGTTAGGATCTTATGATAAAGAGACTCGCCACTTAGGCGAAGATTAGTGATGAAGAGGTATCCATTAGTCGTCTCGCCCTAGATGGATATGATCCCTGTGAGTGACCGCAATAGAGCCTTTCCACTGTCAAGGAGATCTGTTGGTCCGCGCCCCAACAGCAAAGCCAGAGAAAAATGAGGTCGGGTCCTTCTTTCGCTGACATGACCATGCCTCTTGAAAGAAAGACCCAGAACGCCATGCCTTCGGGCTCGGTCAAGGTCGGCAGGATCTCTACCCGCACAACCCCAGGGTCCGCAACTCGTCGAGACGTAGATAATCCCGACGGGCTTTCAGAGTCAGATTGACCTCGACGACGACGACGACGTGTCAGAGAATCAGACACGGAGGGAGGAGAAACCAGAGAAGGATGCTAACAAGTTCCTGAGCCCGTGGGCAGTTTCGAGCCATCGCTTTCAACCTCGCAAGAACGTTCAGCACAGTTCCTCAGGACTCTTCTTCGGCGATCAAGACTTTTCGTACCTCTCCCTCATACCAGACCACCAGAGCCGTCCATTGCGGATCGACCCCGACAAGGGCATCATCATACTGCAGAGGTTCAGTCCACTGGCAGACCAGGCGACTGACTTTCTGATCACCATCGCGGAACCCCAACTGTGGCGCTCGGACTTTGGATCAGCAGCGGCCAGGATTGTAGAATAGTCTAGATAAATAGCTATACGCGACCAAGGCATAGGGATTCAGAAGCCCCGCCAAACGAGGTCAAACTAGGCACCAAACTAATTCGCAGATAGGCCCGACTTGTCTCCGTCCCTGAATAACTCTTGCACACGTTCCCTGATCTTCCGCGCGTTTTGCTTCGTGCTCTTCTTGAACGACTTCTAGGCGAAAGAAGGCGTGCGCTTGTCTTGATCTGACTTCGTACACCCAGGTAGTTGAGGATGCTCGTCGTCTGAGGGCATCATGGCGATCGCAAAGCTTGCTTCGTGGGATCGATTCAGGGAGCTCAACACCGTTGCCAAAACCAAGCTGTCCTCCAAAGTTGAGTGGTGTGCCTTCTTAACTGGTTGGGACTGACCACCAAACTCCATGGAATGAAGCGCCTCAGGCCACGTCGCTGGGTTCCCTGAGTGAAACTGGTGAAACTGATGCCAGATATCAGCAACGCTTTGCGCAGTCGGATGCTCATTAGTCCAATGAAGACGGCCATCCCATGTAGCTTCTTGCCCAGAAGAAATCGTAAAATGAGTAATGCTCTTGGGGGGATGTCGGAGAGAACTTGTGAAGAATGATAGCCTGGTGAGCATGATCGCCGCAAGCCCAGGTGGTTGTGAGACGGCTTAGAGCAGATGAGCTCTCTCCAATATTCCCGATAATTTCAGCTTTCCACGCTGCCCAGATAAAACAACGTAGAGGACTAAACCCGGTCCAAATGACTGGAAGTGGAAGCATGTAATTGCTGGGGCACAACTTGCATCGGATACATAGACACTTGCGCGACCATGCCTCTGAAAGACTGAATCCGTCCCGATGCGTTCTGGATCGTGAAGTTGGAAGATGGATTAGTTCCCGTGAGATTTTGGATAGTGCTATGGTACATGCAGCGCGGCGAGGGGCTCGTGAGGTCCCAAGCTGCACCTGAGATAGTCGGTAGTTTCGCATCAGCCTCCATTCGTGAGGCGGTAGGGTTCTCCTGCCATGCTAGCCAGGGATTATTTCCATGTAGAGTTAGCTGGATAATGGGGCATGGGGAGCTAGGAGTAGGGCTTTGCTCATTCTGGTATTGCTTGAGCATGGGTTGTCTATCCTGAGTCGATGATGCGTCGAGCTGCTGGTCGGGGCCGTGGACTTGCATAGGGTTACCTTGGGCGTTACCGTTGTCTCCCTGTTGGATCTGCTCGCTCTGGTGGATAATGACCTCTTCAGAGTGACGGCAAGTAACGGTGATGATCTCGGCCGCCCATCCAAAGCAGTCTCTTTCTTGGATGAATCCGAGGTGGCTATTGCGAAGCTCGATGACCCGGGCGAGTCTACCCTGACCGAGAGTCGGAAAGAGTTTGCCGAAAAATATAAGGAATTTTTCGTAATAGACTCCGAAGGCGAGGATAATATTCCCCTGGAGCCCGATCGCGAAGAGGATAATAGCAAAGCGGATGCTAGGAAGACACTTAAGGATTGGCATGGCCGCAAGGCTATAAAGGCGAAGCCCTAGGATCTATATGCTAGCTAATTCTAGATAGAATAAGTCGACTAAAGACGTGAGTACTATTCCCGGGCTCGGGGGCTTCCTCAGTAACTATAGCTTAGTCCCTAATGACGTAGATATCTATAGCGCCGATGAGGAAGCCCCTAGAGCTCTAATTACCTAGACCCTATAGACTATTCTCTTGTTGCGCCTGTCGCTAGGATACCTGAAACTGCTAGTACTTCTCTTAGCTAAGAGGTAATAACCAGCCTTAGCTAAGAGATAACTAGCCTTAGCTAAGAGATAACCAGCCTTAGCTAAGAGATAACTAGCCTTAGCTAAGTATTTCCTATTAATCCCGATCTCTTAGTTAGCCATTCATGCAGGCCGCCCCACGAGCTGCCGCACACCCAAAGGGGATTCGATGCCTCTTGCTGTAATACCGTCACCAACACCCCCACCTGTGACAAGTCTGGGATCAGGAGAAAGGTGTTGACGTGATGGGTAGCTCACAACTACCGCCCCTCATGAATTCACAAACCCACTGGCCCTGGGAAGGACTCGATGGAGCGCGAAATTAAGGTAATGAGACCCCGACTGACAATATTTCTGCTCTAAATTCGACGAGCCAGTTGCAAGCGGTATTCCTTCCGCGTTTCTCTGCCGAACAATTAAGAAAGAAAAAGAGAATCATTCGTTGGCGAGTCATCCGACGGAGAGTCAATCTATGAACTGAAGAACTTCCGTCAGCTCCATAGTGGTTTTGGGCCGTGTTGGGCCCTTGGATGGGGAGCCCGGGGCTGGTTTCATTGTTCAAAACCACCACAGGACCAATTGCCTCCTCAAGGAACTTCCCCAGGTATTCCAATTTTATCCCACTGTAACAATTGGGCAATGCTACGTATCCCTAAATCGTGTCAGTTGTTCACGATTTGTTATTCCTTGCCAAGGTACCAAAGAACCTGCCAAGATTTCCCCCTTCTTCCTCCTTTCACTTGACTAACAGTCCTGATAATTAGATGCCTGCGCCAACTGTCTTTGCCTTCAAGCAGGTCCTAATGGAGCTAGAAGCACTGGGCTATCCTCAGCGTAAGTAGTGAGACGAAATTGCTCGTCAGTTGTGGCTAAAATGTTGAAACGTCATGCTGACAATCCATAACCAGACAACCAGAAGATTATCCTCAACACCCTCGCTACTCCGACCCTCGCTACTCCGACCCAAACATGGTGCTCGCTGGGTACGATTTGGACGTTTACAATGAGAAGGAGCAGCAGTTGGACGCTCTCAGGGCTGGTTAATGCTGGTTGAACGTGCTGAATGGCTGAATAGTTGCCCCTCGACTTATAGACCTCTATGTCTTCATAGGTGATTAGAATCTCCATAATAGTATTGATAGGATGATGGTGTCAACCATCTCCTCTCTTTTGATAAAACGCCCACGCTAATCTCGCTCGCGAGTTGTACATGCTGAAAAAGGGGGGGAATAGAATAGAAGGTTAAAGGGGGGCCTTTTGAGATGTTTATGCAAGATTTTCCTCATCAATCCCATTTCCTGTTCTCACTCATTACCATCCACGGCCCAGCCCTGGGAAAACAAGTCAAACAATGCAGTGCGTCCGCGCCGTCGTAGCAAGATGCATAACTATGTCCACGCATTATGTACACCATTCCCTCTTTGCCTGTCAGGGCCGAGAGAGTAATGCTCCGCCACGCCGCGACAGATGATCTGCCATCTGAAGACCACATCGCCGCGTTGGGGCAGCGACTGTATCTCGCTTCGAATTCCCTCCAACGGCACCCGAACCGACGTTGACCTTGAACCTCAACAAGTCGACGAAGTTATCTCCGCCAATCTTGACGCCAGCAGCGTCCTGGTTCGGCACTCCAGCTTCCCTGCCTGCCCTGGTAAAGAAGCGCTGGAGGCTCGATCGTGCATCCTCGGCGCTGTCCGAGTCTTCTTCCTGTAAGACATAGAGCACTGCGACTCGCGCAAAGTCGAGGACTTCCTCTGTGATTGTAAACGTGGCTGTCGGCACTAATGAAGAACCCGTCTGGGTAGCATCGCCCGCCCCCGATGTTTGTGCTGGGTCCTCGGAACCCCCGGTTGTTGTCGATACCGCGGTCGGAGTTCCCTCATCCAGAACCAACGTAGTGGCGGCAATGTCTGGAGAAATAGTGATCACAGACGGGGATGCTCGAGCAGCCAGCTTCGCCTCGTCCATCTCGAGCTTCTCGCTGGCAGCGCTGCTCCCGGCAGAAGCGCCACCTGTCCGCGTGGAGCGGCCATCGAAGGTGACGAGTGAGTTTTGAGCGATGCAAGATAGGTTTCCAGCGTTGAGCTTGGTAAGAATCGTCGTGCCTGAGAGCGGGATGGAGAAGTTTGCCTGGCTATCCTCAATGAGACGAGGAATAGACCTCCCGAGCGTCGCATTAGTAAGGTCGCCGCCCAGGTCGGTGGTCGTGCAACCGTCCGAGCCTCCAACACTACAGTCCGAGCCCGTAAATCCATTTGTACAGATACACGAGCAGACACCCTGCGAGATGACATTGGTTCCTCCGTTCTGACAGGTGAGTGACTGTTGGCACTGAGCAAGCTCGGACTGTGGCTGGTCCTTGTTGACAAAGTTCTTGAAGACGAAAAACTCCAAGGGAACAAGCACGGCAGCGGCGATTATGCCCAACAGCAATATCATCACAAGGATGAAGCCCCAGAGAGGCAGGCCGCAGCATCTTCGGCCTCGCTTTGCCTGACCCTCGTCGGAAGGAGTCATATCGCGTAGGCCTGATCGTGAAGGCAGTTCGCCTCGACTCGGAGCCAGAGGCCACGACGTTGTCCGGAACCAGGAGCCCCGGCTCTGTCGTTCGGTCTGAGCCTGTGCGGGGGGAGGAAATGCCGCCAACATGTCCGATAGACCTGCTGCATGTAAGCCGATAGATCCCTGAACATTTAGTGGGTACACTTACCTGAGTTCTCTTTTTCACCACCGCGAGCCTGAGTCTTCTCGTCGAGATAGTCACTCAAGTCCTCAAACCGGCTCGCGGGTCTCTTGCCACGGTCCATCATGTTGGCCAGTCGAGTAGCTCGTCGGATCAAGTCTGGCAGACTTGTGATGCTACCTCTCTCTTCCATGGTCCTTACGGCGTCGATGTCCAGCCTCGGGGGTCGCCGAATGGCTGACAGTCGGCTGAAGGGCTGAGGAGATGGAGTCGGTGCGGGTGCCTCTGCAAGGTTGGTCGCACTGGCAGCGGCGTATGCGCCGAGAATGGCGTCAGGGCTAAGGCTGTCCCTAGACGTTTGTTGTCCCTGGGGCTTCGCCATGGGCAAGGTATTGGAAGAGCTCGTTGACGCATCGACGTATCCAGTACCAAACTCGAAAGGCTGAACAGGTGACGGGGCTGGTCGGTGGGTAGGATCGAAGCCCGGTGACCTAGTAGTGACGAGCGAAGGTTTCCCTCTCTTTCCAATGCTGGCGCTGCGGACCAGTTTGCTCTCATCGTGAAACTCGTCCCTACTTGATTCGTGACTCTTTTCGGTATCAGTTTCTTCGTAGAACGTCGGGCTGACTTCTCGGGAGCCCGGTGGCCAGCTTTCGGGCATTGCGGCGCTCGAAGCATAGGATCCATGCGATCTCGAATTGAGGCTCTCTTCGGGGATCGGTGAGACAAACGAGGCATTCGAGTAAAAGGACGAAGCACCTCGACGAGATGAAGGAGGCGGTCCTAGATTAGCACTTCGTCTCGGGAGGGCCGGTACAGGCGCGGGGCTAGGTGTGGGAAAGTCGGGGACTGATCCAAGGCTGGAGGAAGTCATTCGCGAGGACGGGGACGGAGGGACGGAGGAGTGGTACTCGTCGGATTCTGGAGTGAGAAACACCGGCGTGGGGTCCTGGAGGCGCGACTGGTCCAGCAAGGAAGGGACTTGGCTAGGTCGTGGTGGTCGTTGAGGTGCCTGCAACGGGCGTCCAGGAGGTGGTCGGTACGGTTCGGGATCGGGCGAATTCGTGGCCGCCATCGGGGGTCCCGGCAGGGGCCATTGCGGCACTTGCGTCGGCCTCGAGATAGCTGGACCGCCGTTTCCGCTCCTTCCTTCCATCGCCGGCGCAGACCTCGGCGGTGCAGCCCTCGGCCTCGGAAGTCTTGACAGACTAGCAATTTGTCCTGCCATGGGCCGCCGGGGCGGAGCCCTCAGGTCGCCGGGAGGCGCGTCATCCATCGTTTCTGAGTATTGAACCGGGACAGGTTGGTGTCGTGATGGTCCAGCCTGCCCTCTCTCTCTTGCCCTCTTGACAGACCCAGATACTGATATAAGGGTATCCATTTCGTTTCCATCATATGATTGACTCATTTAGCTCCTATATGCCAAATCGAGGCATTCAAAAGTCGGTGACGCAGTTGACTTCTCTCCAAGGGTGGCATGAACTCCTATCTGCAGCTCAACTCCGATATGCAAGAGACCGGTCTGTTGCAGAGAACGAAAGTAATGAAGTGATGCGGGTATCCGACGGCTTGCGGCGCTCGAAAAGGTCGGTGTGGAGGAGAGAGAAACGACACAGCGTTCGTATCTGTTTAGATCGACGTCCAGTCGAATTGTTTGGGGTGCTGCAACATGAAAGATGACGTCTCTTGGGAATCGGTCCGGTCGCACAGTCACAGGCTATGTCGACTTTGCGGTGAGTCCAGCACGAACGGGAAATGAGGAAAAAATTGACTGTAAGAGAACGACAGGGAAACGAGTGAAGAGAAAGAGATAAGACGAATCGAAACCAAAAAGGAGATTTGCACGGTAAACCAGACCCCGCGGGCGTTGCAAACGACGCAAAGAGAAAGGAGAATCTAGTGACGGGTGTCAGTAGGACAAGGTGATAAAAGGAGCGACTGGATGGTGAGAAGTTGCTTCAAAGTGAGACCGTCTCAGGACATCGAAGCAAAGGCGAAGCGCACGAGGGAAGACGGGCCTGACCACGTACCGAGAAAAGTTCTGGGAGTCCTCAAGAGGTCATTTGGCTGCGAGTGCAGCTCAAGAAGGCGGTTCCAGGTTCCAAGGTTGCGAGGTGATGAATATGACACAGGGACTCGCAACGAACGACAGAAGCGGCGGCCTCACTCAGACGAACAGGACCAGGAAACCGATGTCAAGTAGCAGCGACAGCCGGCAAGTGAAATCCAGTGGACGAGACGAGGTGGACGAAATGGGACCGTGTGACCGAGACGGGAAATCGACAAACCCCAGAGGCCGTGTTTCAGGCTTGCGTCTGGATGGTTTGAGGATGTTGACGGTGTTCGGAGAAGATGGTGATAACCGGGAAGCCGGGTCGACGAAAAGGTACCACTGGAGTGGTCGAACTTGGAGGCAGGCGTTGCTGAGGCGTTTGGGTTCCTTGCTCTTTCTCCTGAACTCTTTTTTTACCCTCTTCCTAGTAGCCTGCAAATGACGATCTCGTGGCAGGTTTCTCGCGTTGGTAGGCGGCAACTGTCAAGTGGGTTTGGATTGCTCGAAATCGGATGCAAAACTGCCTTGTCCTCAGGACAGACCCGAAAATGAAACACAAGAGAAAAAAAAAAAAGAAAGAAGGAAAAGGGCGTGCAATGCTTTCGCACGAAAGAAGTCGAATGAGAATGAAATGAAGCTGGAGGGACTTTTTTGGGGGGGAAGGAATGACGCGCAGACAACGACAGCTCAGGCCGAAGCAGGCTAAAGGGAGAGGGCACAAAAAGTGCGGGCGAGTGTTGTGAGGGTGAAAAGGTAGGAGGGAGAGGGAAGGGCAAGAGAAGGGGAAAAAGAGTGTGTGAGTGCACCCGGTGAGGCTTTCGGGGGGGGCTTGATTGGAGTTGTTGGAGCAGGCGAAACAAGCCAACCCAAGAGCAGCCTGGACCTGGGGCACGAACGGGGACAACGGACAACGGACGATGGACGGCGCCGGGAGACGAGAGATAGCGCCCGCCTTGTGCTTCCGAGACTTGATCAAGGGCCGAAATGGTCGTTTGTCGGTGGAGAGTGGAATTACGGGTGAGAGACCCATTCTGGCGATGCTGCACAATAGCGAAGGATCTTCGTCATCCGCCATGGGTTCACCCTGCTGCCACTCCCGGCTCTACTACAGTGCGAACGGTACTCTCTACTGGTCGCCCCCCCAGCCACAGAAGGATTACTTCCCTCTGTACGTCTCTCTCGTCCTTGGGAGGAAGCAAGAAAGTGAGCAAAAAAAAAAAAAAAAGAGGCGTCAGAGATGAAGGGGCCCGAGGGGGGTTGCAGCAACAAGGATCCAATATCAAGGGGGTCTTCCGTCCGCCGGCCGGCCGTTAGGTCTTAGGCCCGTCCACTGCGCCGTCTCTATCTCTCCCCACACTGCACGCGAGACATGAGGGCAGCCACCTTCTCACTGGCCCGTCTCCCCTAAAACCCGTCTCGAAACCCACTGAATCCAATTCACGGGGTCAGTCCCACCAATGATATTTCTTGCGCACTCCGCGAAAGTCCGCTGGGGTGTCCACTCCAAGTTCAGACGAGGGTGCCCCTTGTGTCGCACGTTATACCAGAAACGCTAGCGCCGTCTGTTCCTGCAGCTCAGAGAGGTCAAGCCACTCTTTGGAGAAGACAGACATGCGCCTCAACTCCATCAAAGATCCTTCTGGTGTGGAGCTTCGCCAAGGTTTCTGCTCCTTTTGCTGCGCTGGCCGAACCTCTCTGTGCTTTTTTGGACGTTTTTTCTACAGCTTATACGATCTTTCTGCAATACAACGCACCGACTCTCTTCATCCCTTCCCTCCGATCTCAGACGCTGACAGGCCCCATCGGTTCGTATTGGAACCCACACAAGCTGTCAATCGAAAACCACCGCCGACAGCAGCACTCATCAAATGACCGAGTTTGAAGAGTGACGAAGCTTAGAGTGAGACTGATCTGAGCTTCTAGCTAGCTTCTGAGGATATTGCCATTCGTCCTTGTCCATGCTCACCGGTCGGCTTTCAGCTCAGCCCAGCTCAGCCTCGGTCAGCACAGCACAGCACAGCACAGCACAGCATCAACGACCAAGATGGATACAGCTTCGTCAATTCGTTCTGGCTGAGAGCGACAGGCATCAGACCGGTTTAGGCCCACACTACCCAGCAAAGCCTATAACTAGTGTGGGCAGGGCGCCCGACGGACTGACAAGCCGACGGACGAAGCTTCCACGATCAAGACCAACGTCTGACGCCTCATCAATCTGCTTTTCAATCTCTTCGATGCAGTAGCCTCCGGTCAGTGCTCCTACAGTAACTACCAACAGCAGCACGAGGGCCTTTAATCTCTTGTTGAGCTGGCACAGGTTGATGGCCGATGGTTCCGATTCCCAACCTTCCCAGGGAATCCTTCTCATTTGTCGTGGTAATTCTCTCACGGACTAATCCCGTCCGTCGGGAGATGCATCATCCGTAACGCTTCGTTCTTACGTCGGCATCTTACGACAACTGGCAACACTCCAGCACTTGGGGGCCCCCCCTGGTCCTGTTGGCAGCATCGTGTTTCACCTCTCGAGATCTAGCGGCGATCGGGCCACTGATTGGTCGCACCCGAGACAGCCCTTGCCGCTGTGGGGGCGTTTTGGTTTGGCTGAACAGGTCGTCTTGCTCCTCTGTCTGGCTGTCTGACTGTCTGACTGCCAGTTGCCAGCTTTTGTGCTTCTTCGACGAAACGCCAGCAATCATGTGTACTACAGATATTGGTCAACTCGGTGCCAGAAATAGCTCTGCTACTATTTTCGCCAACCTCTACGTCTTCCCTCGAGACTTGGCTGTCATCAAAGCTCCCTCGACAAAATCGCGCCCTTTCGACATCAAAGACCCTGCTCAGCTGTCTGACAACTCGCTCTGACCAGTTGTCCCGCAGCCCATCTTGGCGTGTCTCATGTACATCGATCTGTGTGGGTCAGTTCCAACGTCATTTTGCCAGCTATCGATCATGGGTCGTTGTGTTGAATGCCGATCACGCTCCATCGGCTCCGCAATTCCTTTTCTGGCATTTTTCGTACAGGGTAGGCAGCTTCACCTAGATTCGAGTAACTCCTGACATAGTATAATGACGGTAAGAGAGCCTTGTTGCACCATGTTTTTTTTAAAAAAAGTTTGTTCTTAAAGTGAAAATCTCGGGCTGTGGAAAGTTTGGCCTGAATTGAGCAGTCAGATCCGATCTCTTCGTCCTCGCTTTCTCTGTCGGAGGACCGAGCCGCCTCGCCGATGCGGGCGTAGGATATTAATTCTGAAATGAGAGGATTCCCTCGTTAATTTACAACGCAGATGTGTCAGTCCCGAGAATTCCGTCCGGTTCCTCTATTTACTTGCCGTAACTTTATTGTTCCCCGGGCGGGTTGACCGCTTCTTGAAGCAGTCTAAATGTCGCGACTTCAGTTCAATCAGTCCGCTTCATCTGGTACCTCGAGGCTTCCAGGCCCCCGAGTGCGAATAACCCTAAAGTTACCTGCCCAACCAAGATAGTCACAAACTCAGACAAGTAGTGTTGATGTTAAGCCGTACCATGAACCCGACCACCTCCTTGATTGACTCCAGTAACCCCGAACGGCTCAATAAGAGAAGTGTTGGCCGTGGGTACAGATGTACGAACTCAACAAACCCTGCCTGACCAGTTCATCCCCTGCTCCAATATGAACCACGAGAACCAGGACGCGATGCATGGGGTGACTTTTGTCCGGGCCACACAGAACCCAGGTCAACGACACAGCAAAGAGCCAAGGACAGACCACAATATCGAGCTTTTGCAGAACTGTTTTCTCAGTCGTGATATTCTAGTCAAATCTACACATTACATCCGGAAGACGCCAAATTTGGTATCACCCGCCTTGACCTCGTTCCTGCCTCCCATCGCGGCCCGCAAACCCAGGCCGAGATACCTTCTTGTGTGCTGAGGAGGGATGATTCCGTCGTCCTGAATCCACGTTAGTTTTGCCATACATATTCGGTCACGCTCACAAGTATCACTCACCCATAGTCTCGCAGAGGAGTAGGTCGCATCGCTCTCCTTCTCGATACGCTCCTTCAGCCCTGTATCAACCTTCTGCCCGACCGTCTCCATCACAGCGGCCAGTTGCTCGCCGCCCATGACGCCGATCCGCGCGTTGGGCCACATCCACAGAAAACGCGGGCTGTACGCTCTTCCGCACATGCCGTAGTTGCCAGCGCCGTAGCTGCCGCCCACGACGACAGTGAATTTGGGCACATCGGCGCATGCCACGGCCGTTACGAGCTTAGCGCCGTGCTTGGCGATGCCGTCTCGCTCCGAAGCAGAGCCCACCATGAAGCCTGCGATGTTCTGAAGGAACACGAGCGGGATACCGCGCTGTGTGCAGAGCTCGACAAAGTGTGCGCCCTTGACCGACGACGACGCGAAGAGGATGCCGTCGTTGGCCACGATGCCCACCTTGTGGCCGTAGATCTCGGCGAAGCCCGTCACGAGCGTCGTGCCAAAGTCGCGCTTGAACTCGGAGAACTCGGAGCCGTCGACGATGCGGGAGATGACCTCACGGATGGGGAGGGGCTTTCGGAGATTGGTGGTGGCAATGCCGAGCAGCTCCTCAGGGTCATGGAGAGGCTCCGAGAATGTAGCCTTGGGGGGTTGGGTGCTGGGAGACCGTTTCGGCCAGTTGAGGTTGCTAACGCAGCGCCGGGCCAGCACGACGGCGTGGGCGTCGTCTACAGCAAGGTAGTCCGTGACACCTGAGACGGATGAGTGCATCTTGCCGCCTCCCAGATCTTCATGGCTGACAACTTCGCCAGTAGCAGCCTTGACAAGCGGAGGACCAGCGAGGAAGATGTGCCCTTGCTCCTGTACAATGATGCTCTCGTCGCTCATGGCTGGGACGTAGGCGCCACCGGCGGTGCAGGGGCCCATGACCACCGAGATCTGGGGGATGCCCTGGGAGCTCATCCGGGCCTGGTTGTAGAATATGCGACCAAAGTGGTTCTGGTCAGGGAAGACGTCCGCCTGATGGGGCAGGTTCGCGCCACCGCTGTCGACGAGGTAGATGCACCTGCAGGGGGTTTAGAATATACAGCATTGAAGGATTGGAATGCTCGAGTACGTACGGTAGCTTGTTTTCCTGGGCAACAGCCTGTGCTCGCAGGTGCTTCTTCACAGTGATGGGATAGTATGTGCCGCCCTTGACTGTGCTATCGTTGGCGACAATAACACAAGTCACGCCCTCGACGACGCCGACACCCGTGATAATGCCACCAGCGGGCACCTCGGCCTCTGGGTAAAGCTCATAACCAGCCATGGGGGAGAGCTCCAAGAAGGTAGTTCCAGGATCGATCAATGCAGTGACTCGGTCTCTGGGGAGCATCTTCTTGCGTGCGAGGTGCTTCTGTCTGGCCTTCTCAGGCCCTCCCTGCTGGATCTTGCGCGTGAGCTCCTGCATCCGGCTCATGACCTCGCCCATCTGCCGCTCATTGTCCTTGAACTCGTCTGACGACGGGTCGACGACCGTCTGGAGCCGCGAGATGGCATTGGCCTGGTGCGGCGGCGTGAGGTTCGCGACAGCTCGCTTCTGGGAGGACACCTGTGAGCTCTGGCGGCCGAATTGGCGCCCCAGCCGCAGCGCCTGGCGGGATGAGCGTGGCAGGGACATTTCTGAAGGCTCTCGACAGATTTTTAGATACAGAATTGCTGAGGAAAACTCTGCACCGTCGAGAGCATCTTCGAGGGGAGGTTCAGGGAACTTGAAGTGAATGCCGGGAGCACGGGTCGAAGCTAAGGCCGAGCTTGTGACGTCGAAAACCTGGGGTAAGCGGGCCGCCGAAACCCGCGAGAAGCCGGGACACCAAAGCGGCTATCGCAGCCTTCGCTGGCCGCTCTGGTCCTGTCCCTCGGCAGGACTGCGACATCGACTCTGAGATAAGCAGAGGCTTTGCGTTTTTCTCAGGCCCAGGTTTCTCCTTGTTATTCTTCACCTATTTTCCATATACCACAGTCACAATGGCAAGCGTACGAGCGTTTAGATCCCTCGCCCGACCCGTTGCGGCCAGGCAATGGCGCTCTGCCGTGACGCTCCCCGCAATCCACTCCAGACTGCATTCCACTAATAAACATCCCAAGGGCTTCGAGGCGCCCTCAAACGAGGAGCTTGAGGAGCTGAGGGAACGGGTGCAGGAGTTTACGCGCCGCGAGATCACAGAGGAGGTGGCCGCGAAGACGGACAAGACAAATGCTTTCCCACCAGAGATGTGGCAGAAGCTGGGCGAGGCTGGCTTCCTCGGCATCACGGCTGACGAAGACGTCGGAGGACTCGCCATGGGCTACCAGGCGCACATCATCGTCATGGAGGAGATCTCCAGGGCGTCTGGCTCCATTGGCCTCAGCTACGCGGCGCACTCACAGCTCTGCGTCAACCAGCTCCAGCTCAACGGATCACCGGAGCAGAAGCAAAAGTACCTGCCCGGCCTCATCGACGGCACCAAGGTCGGTGCGCTGGCCATGTCCGAGTCGGGCGCGGGCAGCGACGTGGTCAGCATGCGGACGACGGCCAAGGCGGTGGACGGCGGCTACGTGCTCAACGGGTCCAAGATGTGGATCACCAACGGGCCGGACGCCGACGTGATCGTGGTGTACGCAAAGACGGAGCCGGACAAGGCCTCCAAGGGCATCACGGCCTTCCTGGTGGATACCAAGACGGAGGGCTTCAGCTGTGCGCGCAAGCTCGACAAGATGGGCATGCGCGGCAGCAACACCGGCGAGCTCATGTTCGACAACGTCTTTGTGCCCACCGAGAACATCCTCGGCAAGATCAATGGCGGCGTCCGGGTGCTGATGGAAGGCCTCGACCTGGAGCGGCTGGTGCTGAGCGCCGGCCCTCTGGGCATCATGCAGTCGGCGCTCGATGTCGCTCTGCCCTTCACGCACCAGCGCAAGCAGTTTGGTCAACCCATTGCGCACAACCAGTTCCTCCAGGGCAAGCTGGCGGACATGTACACGAAGCTGCAGGCGTCGCGGGCTTACACGTATGCGACGGCCAAGGCTGTGGACGAGAACGGCTTGATTCGCACTCAGGATTGTGCGGGCGCCATCTTGTATGCGGCTGAGCGAGCCACAGAGTGCACGCTTGACTGCATACAGCTGCTGGGTGGTATGGGATACGTGGAGGAGATGCCTGCGTCTCGATTGCTTCGCGAGTAAGTTTCCCTCCGTCCTCTTGCTCCCCTTGCTCGCACGTCTTGGGAACGGCCAATTTCCCCACATCGTTTTGATGGAATGGGGGATGAGGTGACCTTGATGCGGATGATGCATAGAAACCAGTCAACTGACCACATGTGCAGCGCGAAACTGTACGAGATTGGAGCCGGCACATCAGAAATTAGACGGATGGTGATCGGAAGGGCCTTTAACAAGGAGTATGCGAATGCCTAAGACCGTAAAAGCCCCAATGGGGAATAAGGACGAGCGTGGCTGGATCAGATCAAGGACAAGCCTAGGTCAGGACGTTGGTGAAGCTTCCCCGTCGGTGAATAGGGCTTCATCGTGAGCGGAAGAAGCGGCTGGCGGTGTGACCAGCGTCTCACAAGCATGGTCATGGGAAGTATATTATGGAGCTTCTGTGATGAAGGATTGCGCGTCAAGGGCCGTGTACATAGTACGTATCAGCGAAAAAGAAGAAAAGAATTTAAGAAAGGCCAACAAAAGCCCTCTCGGCAAGTCAGGTCGGAAACAATCGACAAAGACGGCGAGTTGCTTCATGAAAAATTTCCATGCCCACGAGGACCATGGCCCAGGATGGGCAATCTAGCCAAGAGGGCGGCATAGGTTGCTAGCAGCGCCCCACAACTGGGCCAACAAGATGCTTCCCCTGGACCAAGCTACCAAGAATGTGGGATTTCTTTGGGTTCCAAGAGCTGGGCTTTCTTTGTGCATGGGCCTGACCGTCTGTGAACCTTGGGCCTCGATCCCGACAACAATGCCATCATGAGAGGTTTGTCCAGGTGTTGTTTCTGTCCCCACTGCGATAGAGGATGATGGCCTGCATTGACGATCTGAGAGGCAATATTCAAAAGTTTCACATAAGCAGCCGTAGTCATTTTAACTATCAATTTGAATTTAAAATAGAAACACTAGGGTAGGCTCTGTGATTTCTTCTGGCATAACGTTCTAAGCCATACACTGACGTTAACGGTATGACTGACTGTTCCTCTCCTTTATGTCCAGCCTTCTTGGAGTTGTTCCTTTTTCTTGGGTGGACTGGGCCATATTGTTTCGAGATCTTGTTGTCAACGCCGATCCTACCCAAGCGAGATGGAGCATGCCCATCATGTCTTCTCTTCTCTCCTCCGCAAGAGACAGTCTCGGACAACACTGTGACTACTGTGTAGAAGCTTGCTCACCCACCTCGCTCCGGTGATCCTGCTTGGCTGAACAGTGAATGGATGAGCACCTGCATGCCGAGGTGGCAGAGTTGCCACTGATCTGATGGTATGATCATCAAACTTGCCTCCTTCCCCGCCCCTTTGCTTCTTCAACGTCTTTCTGTCCTCGGCCTCGCCCGGGGTCACGGCGTTGAGGCTCTGGGCGACGCGGTCGGATACGAGCGAGGGCGTCTAGAACGTGGAGACGATTCTTGGTGTTGGCAGAGCGGCTGTAAGAAAGGGGCCACGGGGATGGTCCACCAGCGGGATTGGACGAATGCGACATCAGTGTCCATGTCCATTGGAAAGCGTGGGATGGATGGAACCAGCATTAGAAGGGAATTCCCAAGCGGCTGGGGCGACCCCTTGTGATCCCCTGGGAACTTCCTGGATGGCCCTTGCCAGTGGAGAGCTCGTCCCCAAAATGGAAAACCGGGACTGCCAACTGCCAGGGCTTACAGGGGGGCGCTATTGGCCTGTCGATTCTAATGGATGGATCCGTGCACTCTGCCACGATCTCACAACTTCATTACTGGAGGCAGCTTGGATCCTGGATATTGAGCCATTGTTGCACAATCTGGCTGCCTGACAGCTCCAGATACTGCCCAATTAACTACCCGCTTGGGAAGAAACGAAAAACGCCCTTTCAACATAGTTGCAGTGTCAAGAGAGTCATCGGCTCCCTTCTTGTTGAGACGCCTATCCGTACAAAGCCAGGCTCAGTTTTTTATACGGATGCCTAGGGCGGGGCCGTCGACGGCTTGCAGTTTCCAGGTGGGCAGTTTGGAGTATTTTGGCTTTTTTTTTGCTTATGTCGGTATCCGCCCTCCGTGCCCTCCACTCTGCTCTGAGCGTCTGGAAAGGATCCACGGTGTGTCGACTCGGGTGTTGTGCAGCTGGATGCATTGTCGTCCAGAAGCCGGCCAGGCCGGGGGTGGGTTGGGTCGTTGCCGCCCTGCCGCTACACGGAACCCCGGGGTCGGGACAAGCAGACGGCTGGAGCTCCCCATCACGGTCCTCCTTCACGATATAAGCCGCCAGGTGCTCACAGTTTTGGAAAATTTCCTCCTCATCGAATATCATCTCATCCCGCCTGCCTCTTCTTTACCCGTCAGCTTGGCGGCAGCATCGTTTCTGGAATCTCTATCACGGTCCGTCAATCTTGACTGTGATTTTAGCAGCTCCGAGCGCATCTTTTTCCATTTCCACTCTACGGTGCCCCACGAACCCTGCACATCCCTGCATCATCGACGTCAAGCTCCAGAGCTCAAGCTTCTCTCTGGAGCAAGCTCTCGCCACCTGAGCTCATCCCTCTGGGTTATCCCCAGCTCCCAGCTTTGATAAGCTGCCATTTCTCGCTTTCATAAGAACGAACCGATCCGTTAATTCTTTCCGTTCCCTCTTCTTTCTTCGCCTACTCCATCGTCACATTCTCCACTTCCGTCATGTCTTTCGCACCCATCCTCCGACAGTGCGCCCGCCGCGCCGCTCCCTCCGTTCTGCGACCTTCTTTCGCTGCGTCGCGCAACCTCCACAATGTTCCTCCTCGTCGGGACAAGCCTGGCAGCTACTCTCGAACCGATCCTGGCGTCGAGGTTGAGTACCCTGAGGACCACGAGCTTCCTAGCAGCAAGCCCGTCCCTGGCACTGGTGGCCAGTACGTGAAGCCTACGCTTCCTACCTTTTCCCTCGACGGCAACGTCGGCATCGTCACGGGTGGTGCCCGTGGCCTGGGTCTCGTCATTGGCCAGGGAATGGCCTTTTCTGGCTCCAACCTTGCTCTGGTCGACATGAACAGTGGGTTTCCTTGTTTCCCTGCGCGTCAACGATCACCTACTAACACGGGCGTGTAGAGGAGGAGGCCGAGAAGCAGACGAGTCTCATCATTGAGGCATTCAAGAAGGAAAACCCTCGAGCTGAGCGGTATGTCTGCCAGTCTCCTATTCGAGCTTTGAATTGAAGCTAACGACGGCCCCAACAGCATTCCCAAGGTCACCGCACATTACGCCGATGTTTCCGACCCTGAGTCTGTTGACGCTTGTATCGCTGAGGTTATCAAGGAGCATGGCAAAGTCGACAATCTTGTCACCTCGGCGGGCTTCACCGAGAACTTCGAGGCAGTCAACTATCCGATCGACCGTATGCGCAAGCTCTGGGCCGTCAACGTCGACGGCACTTATCTCTTCGCGACGTCTGTGGCCAGGCACCTTATGGAGCGCAAGGCTCCGGGTAGCATGGTCATGATCGGCAGCATGTCTGGTTCCATCGTCAACGTTCCCCAGCCCCAAGCTCCCTACAACGCCGCCAAGGCCGGTGTCCGACATCTTGCAGCCTCACTCGCTGTCGAGTGGGCTCACGCGGGCATTCGGGTCAACTGCATCTCGCCTGGTTACATGCTGACCGCATTGTAAGTTGCATCTTGCACCCTCCCCTTGCGTCTCGCGCCGTCAAATGAGAGCAGCGTTACCCCGCCAGAAAGCCAGCAAGTGAGGACTGACTCGACCACAACAGGACCCAGAAGATTCTCGACGACAACCCTGACCTCAAGCAGAAATGGACTTCGCTCATCCCCCAAGGCAAGATGGGTCAGCCCAAGGACCTGATGGGACCTGTCACTTTCCTGCTGAGCGACGCTGCCCAGTATGTGACCGGTGCTGATCTGCGCGTGGACGGCGGCTACACTGTCACCTAAGCACCCGCTGGAAACAAATACAAAAAGGTGTTGTTGAGGCTGTACTATATACTTGGTCTTTCGTTGGCGGGCGTGCCAGGATAGAAGCGGGCTTGGGTTAGATAATGGTAATGATACATTTAAAGGTTCTGTCACAAGAGCAATCCGCAACTGCCGCGCTGTGCCTCGAACGCACGTTCCCGTTAGAGGACAATGCTAGCGCCCGTTGCCGACAAGGGATGGTTCACAGCACGTTGTGAACAGTTGACTGATCGATATAAATGACAGATGAGAGAAGAGGCTACAAGTCCGGCACCTACCGACAGCTCCGGGGCTACCGAGCCAAGGACTTGAATCCTTGTCCTGGATATGGAATAGAGGTGTCATTCTGTGGCTGCTTGACGTCTAGCTTGATCTCGATTGTTGCCAAGCAAATTCGATGTGCCCTACATCCGTCCCGAAATCGGATCGATGCACCTCCAAACCCTTGCCATTCCCGAGTGCTACAGTAACCCCCATGGACAGACGGCGGCTCACCAAATACGGTATTGCCGAAAAGGGCTGGGGGAACCGGGTTCGAGCTGCAGGCCAACCCAACATGTTCGTCGACTCCGAAGCCATGGGACGAACAACGGGTGCGGTTGCAGGTTTCAACGACCTGCAGCCGGCGAGCCTGGAGCGCGATTGGGTGCGACGGCGCGGGATGTGCTGGTTGACGTGGAAATGAGGTGACCACTAGGCCTCAGAAGCATTTGCGGTGTGGCACCCGCAGTGCGAGTGCAACGACATGATCTGGATGAGCCAGATTGATAGCATGATTTTGATGCAATTTCTGGGATCCAAGTCGCTGCCCCTCTGGTCTAGAATAGCCCACCTTCACATGCAAATCTTGTTCCAAATCGCGCATCAGGGGGTGGAGTTTGAGATTATGACAAAGACAAAGATAGGACCAGGCTGTGAGCGTGGAAAAATATTGATCAACCCTTGGCCTCAGGTAAGTCAAGTGTTGGGGGGTTTCGTTGTCGTCGGAGCCATCTGTCGGGTGGTTGGTCGCACATCCGATATGCGACATCCGACGAACCTAGAATCATGGCAGCAGGAGGAGAGAAGCCCAGCGCTCCTCTCGACCAAAGCCGCAAAGCCTTCAGGGAGCTTCCCTCAGGGCTGCGGGATTGACCCCTGCGGTGACTAAAGAGGAAGCTTGTCAGTCATTAACCACAACCCCTCCTTGAAGCTCCGGATGGAGGAGGCTTTTGCGAGCTTCGGACCCCGCAGTGAGGTTTGGTGTGGCCCGAAAACGTGGGGGGGTTGTTTTGTTGACCTAGGTAGGTACTTGCCTGGGAACGTTGGCAGTACGTAGGTACCTCCCATGCACGGGTTATCGACCACGTGGGCAACCGGGCTTCCAGAGTCGTCATTTAGCAGCGACCTCAATGGTGGGAGGGAGGGTCACTCAGCTCGACGCAATTTTTCCTTTTTCCTTTCTTTTTCCCTTTGTTCCCGGAATGGGGGCCGAGACCTCGACAAAGTTTGACTCGGGAGGAGGAGCTTGAGCCTGAGCTTCAGCTCTCCACTGTTAACCGTGCCATTGAATTGCCGGGGGAGTTGAACGTTTGAAAAGCATGTGCTGGTTCAACCAAGGTTTACGATGACGCATCCGCACGCAATGGAATGCCTCTCGGCCGACAAAAAAAACCACAGGTTCGGGGTGGCTGATGGGGAACCCCTCGAGCCCCTCTCCTCATTAACCCCGCGTCAGGTGCGTCCAGGAACAAGCGTCCGTGATTCGAGTCTCGTGAGGCTGCCAAACTTGGTGGGCACCTTGAGGAGAGCGGGGGCGGTAGAGCCTCAGGAGGGTCTGGGTATCCTGTGCCGGTCCGTGGTGGCTGGCTGGCTGGCTGGTCACACGACCTTGAGCCCACGACGATTCTGGGGATATCCCCGCAAGGGGTAAGATCAGAAGACTCGTTGTGAGGGATGGCAAAAACGCAAGGTTTGATAAGGCTGATTCCAGCATAAGAAGAAAGCAGGAGAGGAAAAAGAAGAGATTGAATCATGGCGGAGAAAGGGGGGGGGGGGGG
>JAVIXY010000092.1:116500-144783 GCA_033030565.1 Fusarium nematophilum
GGGGGGGGGGGGAGAGAACTAAAAGTGCCCATCCGGCCAAGGTTGTGACTAGGAAGCAATGGAGAGTTTTCTTCAAACTTGAGGAAACCAGAATTGCATGACTTGGAAGCCGCTGGGCAACTCAACGACTCAGGTTTTTTGCTCTTGCTAATACAAAAGTTGCGGCTCCGCTGAGTGACAATGAGTCGTGAACTGTTCTGGAATGTGAGGCATCGGTGTCTTGTCAAGGAGCGTTGCAACCCGATACATGGAGGATAGTCGGATGGGTTTCAAATGGCAAACGACGATCCTGCCACATTGGGGACAGGTTCTGGGAGTCTTGAGTCAGGAATCGCAATGATGGAGGGAAAGGGAAGGCAAAGAAGAGTACACGGAGCCGCAGGGGAGGGTACATTGAAGGGCCTTTGTCATGACCTTTTTGACTTTGTTGGAGGGAATCAAGGAGGTTTGCTGTTTGCTTGTGGCTGTCGATGGTGTTTTGGTCGCCAATGCGGGACAAAGGCGGCGAGGTGCCGGCAGGGTGTGAAGGGGGAGAAGCCTTGATAATTAACTTGAGTTAACAGGAATTCATCATAGAAAAATCGAGAGCAGTTGAATGCCCGTGGAAATTCCAAATACCCCCAAGCTTGACAGTTGCCCAGCTCTCAACCTGCAACATCAAGCAGTCTCAACAACTCCCAAGCTACATGTACTGAGCGGTAAGTGAGGCGCCAAGCCCCCGGGTGCAAGACTCGGCCCATGAAACACCGCCTAGTTAGGCTCAGGTTCCGGATGACAACTTGCCCTGCATATAGCCGGGGAGAGATCCTATGGGCTCGAGGCTGACGGTTGGTGATATTTCATCATTTTCATGACCCCGTGACCTTGGTGGTTCGGTCCTAATGGACCCTGTCGACGTTAGTTTGTGTGGATGGACTCAGCCACCAGCCGAGCGTCCATCCAGCGCAACGCGACCACCAAAAAAAGGTACGGGAAAGATTGCCGCGGCTTCAGCCCTGTCTCGCGTCTTGCACCTTGACACTTAGCAACAGCCTGGATGGCCAACAGCAGCAGCAGAAACAGCAGCAGAAACAGGCAGCCCGGTCTGCAAATGGATCGATCGATCGAGATGTATGGGGGGTTCACATCAACCCACTCAAGGTCTAGATCTCTGTCAACTGCATCCTTGGAAAGAACAAGTTTCTCCCCGACATCAACAAGGGGGGGAAAGGGGAAAGAGGACAGAGAAAGATCCACTGGACAGGATAGGTAGCTTCCCTTAGCTCGGAACACTTCTGCGTGCTCTGTAGCGTCCCTCTAGGTATTGCGTAGTGGCTCTTGTACGCAGTAGTGCCGATGGCTGAGGGGAGGGGGGGAGCTTCGACAGAGACCACATCCATGTCCATGTTCCATGTCAGAAGCTCTCCCGTGGAAGCCCAGGCACCCAGGCAAGTCCCCAGTTGAGGTCATTCGGCCCCCGGTACTTGGGGGACTAGCCCGCGCTGGAACCTGTCTAGAGTCAGGGCTGGGAGCAGGGAGGTACAGGGCTTGAACTGCCCACTAGGAACCCGCCAAGCCCCGCCCCCCCGGGGACCCACCCGGCGGCGCATCGCTCATGACCGATACTAAACTGGAGAAGGGGAAGGAACGAGCACGCTTGGTCTAAAACCATCCAAGAAATCGGGAAAGAGAGGTCCGCGTTCAAAGGTCGAGGTCGAGGTCCATCTCGAGGTCCATCTCGAGGTCGAGATTTCTTTATTTCCCCCAGCTCATTTGCTGTTTACCATCTGTTCAATCTCTATCCTGAGCCCCGTTTCCGATCTCCGTCTCCCACGTCCCTTTGCTCTCTGCCCTCTTTTTCAACTCTTCTTCTACTCCTGTTTCTTCTCTTCCCAAACACACTCAGCTCGCCTCAAGTTCCCGCCTCCAGCCGTGGCTTTTGCGTGGCATTCAAGAATCCGCCAGCCCTCCCATCTTGATTGCATCAGAAAGTCACCATTGCCAATGCCCTCCACTGCCCTGGAGCTAATAACCTACTAGAACCACCACATAGTACGTACCAGCTCGGACAAGCTTCCTCCAAAACTCCACCACGAGATAAACGTCTGGGCGATGAGTCGCTAGAATCCCCCCCCGACCCTTCTCTTGCAGAGGCTCTGATGCATTCCATCGACAGGGCTCTCATTCACCAAAATTTTCATGTCCTTGGCCTTGACCAGCTAGCAAAGTAGCAAGCAGCGGCCTCTCCGGGAGGTACCTGATTTACCTGTCCCTATCTCCGCTGTCTTCCGTCTTCCGGCGTCTTCCTCACCGAAGGGACACCCGACGTCTCCTTTTACATCGCTCTCCCTCGTCACAAATAACACCCACCACTTACGAGCACGCCACGAGACACGGTCTTATTTTTCTTTTCTTTCTTTCTTTCTTTCTTTCTTTCTTCTCCTATTCCCTCTCTTAACTAGCTAATACGACACCCACCCTGAACTCAGCTGGCGCAGAGCGTAAAAAAACTTTGGGGATCTTCTGCGACCACTCCAACTGCGTTCCTCATCAGCCATTGTCCAGAACCGCCCACCGCCTCCGACGTCGCCGCCGCCGCTTTTTTTTTTTTTTTCTTCATGTGTCACGGCCCAACGATTTTAGCATCCGTGGAACGTACCTTTAGAGCTCCGGGTCGCAGCTCGCTCTTTGATAGCATCAGCCTTCATCACCACCAGGCCCTCCACTGGCTCTCCACCGTCTTGTTCCTCCGGCTCACTAGCAGGTACACACTTTTTTTTTTCTCNTTAGCATCCGTGGAACGTACCTTTAGAGCTCCGGGTCGCAGCTCGCTCTTTGATAGCATCAGCCTTCATCACCACCAGGCCCTCCACTGGCTCTCCACCGTCTTGTTCCTCCGGCTCACTAGCAGGTACACACTTTTTTTTTTCTCGCATCTGAGCCCTTATTCCCTATCTATCTCCAACCCTTTCTACGTGCATGCCCCTGACCTCGTGACGCGCAGACTTTCTCCAGGTTCAAAGCGGCATTGGCCTGGGACGCATGCAATAAGAGCCCCCGAACACCCTGTTACACTTACACAGCGCTGGCCCTCAGCTGCTCCGGCACTACCACACCCGCTGAGCTAAGCTTTCTTTTTACTGCATCACCACCGCCTGGCACTCACTCGAGTTGCCTCGCTGTACAGCACAAGGTCCACTCTTATTGTCGTCGCCAGTCTTCCATACGAGGGCCAAATTCTTGCGTCACGAGCTTACGAGTCACGAGTCATCTTCGAGTGTCGTCTTCGACAGACTGTCTTTGGGAGAGGATTGATGGCCAGTGAGCCACGTGTGGAAAAGAACGACTGCGACCACAAACCGTGTAGCTCAGCGCTGCTTTGTGCTCCTCCACGGTCGTCAGCTGCTGCATCACTCAGCCCAGTTCTGGTGATTCCCGAAGCGTGGCCCAGTTAAACATCATTCTGTTGCCCGCTCACCTCACGGCAAATCTCATCTCATCTCGCCTCTCCGTTTGCTGGAGAAGTGAGCTGAGGCCTCCTTTCGTTCGTTCGACCCAACGACTACAAACGCCCTTTTTCATTCCTTGAGCGCCCTTTACGCCTGGATTTATGCTCCGACACTCACTCAACCTCAACTTCGTCTCACTTACTCGGTCCCTCACTGAATACCGTTTCCTCACTACATTCTTTCAATGACCATGCTTCCCCTGGGCCGTCGTCAATAAAAACAGCTTTGCGCCCAAGACTCGTTTTGGGTGCTTTCGCAGACTAACCTCCAAACGCTCCATTTCTTACTTGTTCCTGCGGAAGCTACTCACAACTTCTTGGCCTTAGTGGGCCTAAAACCCAAACAGATGGATTCGAGCGTGCCTATGATATTGCCCAAGGGCATTGTCATCAACACCAAAAACATTTACAAAGAAGTCGCCGACTTTCCTACAGTTCCCCCTGACAAGGTCTGGGAGTACTGGCATGGTAAGATGGTTCTCCATGTCTCTGACATTCGGTGCGGCTTCCTCTAACCTGCTTCCAGTCTACACCACAACATACAAGAAACTCAGGGATCCTACTGCCTGTCGGCTCGAGAACTTTTGGTGGCATGTCTGGGGCAGTGACCGGAGGTTCCTCAAAGGTAGTGCTCTGGCCAAACTTTACGAGGAAATCTCTGTTGGACCAACCTTTGTTCCTCTAAGGGGCCCTCCAAACCGATGGGAGGGACCCGATGTACGTGTCACTGGATCCATGGCCCACTGAACCCCCCTGGTCGCCAACTGACATGCTCCAGATACCACCCCTCATAAAGCAGATTCTGGAAGCCGCCGAAGCTGAGGCAAACCCCTCACCACCACAGCGTCGAGGGTCCCGCCCTTCGAAACCCACCGACCCTACGTTGAGAACTCTCTCTTCTAGCGCATCAAAGCCACCACCTGCACATCCGATTCTGAAAAAGGCCCGGGGCCCATCATCGTCAGGGCCCCGGCCCACAGCCCGCTTCGTGTCACCGCATGAATCTGCCGATGAAGATGAGATCCCCTCCTCCGGGAGCACAGCCGCGACCGCTTCAGAGGCGCCCGTATATGTAGCCTCTTCGCCAAAGACGCACACTTCTATCCAGCCATCAAAGAAATTTGTGGGTCCATCATCCGTTGGAAGGAAGAAGACGGTATCACCGAAACGATCCCCTGCAACGACCTTGGAGGTTGGCTTTCGAACTGGTAGCTCATCAAGTGGGCCTCGACCTGCAACTGTCCAGCGGCCCGTTCCTTCGAGTACGGACAAACCTGTGAATCATGTCCCGGCGAAATCAGGGGACAGCAATGGTGTGGCCCAAGAACGGCCCTTCATGAGCGAGAAGGCACGCGGGAAGCAGCCAGCTGTACCGGTTCGGCCTGTCCCAACCAGAAACGAGGCACCCAAGGAAGAGCCTCGGGCATCGCCGAAAAATGAACGACCTCGAAGCATCCACCGCGAGAAGGGCGCACTACCGCAGGCACGGTCCCTGATCAACCTTACCAGCCATGGGACGAGGAGGGAATCTGCAGCTTCAAGGTCGACATTTGGTGTTGGATCTCTTGAGAGCAGCCAGAGTCAAGACCAAGCTCCTCCGATGGCGCGATCCAATTCTCATGGTGGATACGATCAGCCAAAGCTTCAGGATAACCCGCGAGCTTCTACCCCTGGTCTCTTCACCGGAGCTACCGCATCAACGTCAAATATTGCCGTCGCAGGCACTATTCTCGATCAGTCTGGCTTGGGGTCCACGCCCGTGTCGAGTGTTCTCAACAACGGGCTACCTTTCCACCATACCATCCCCGTTTTACCCCCCAAGCCGTCTGTCCTTGATGCCCGCTTCACACCGACCCAGCCTACCACATCAGCCAGTGTGCCTCTGGGACGCACAAAAAGCCAGCTAACGCTTCTTCTCGAGCGTGAGAAGGCCAGAACCGGAAACAAACCGCGATCCAAAAGCTAGATTCCTTCTTATACCCCCTGAAAACACCCTTTCTATTCATCTCGTTGTATATGTCGCTTTGTCGTGCATTTCTGCCACGGCTGTATACATTACATGATTTTCGCAGTGACTATTCGTCTTTTATCGTCGGCATTCCTTTCAAACTTGTATGATCTCTGTGTGCATGCACTGTTTAGGAGTCTTGAGGTGCATAAAAAAAAAAAGCATGGTCTGCATTTTCGTTTCTTTCTTGGCATTTGGTACAGGGTCTCTGGGCTTCCCCCGGAATTCGGATTCCAAGAGGCGCAGAGACGGTTTGGTGGTATAGGCTTGGGCTTGCTAGATGCATCATGAGGGTTTCACGGAGGTCTGGCGTTCGCGACGGTGTTGAAGAGGTTTCTGATCTAGAGCGGCTTTTAGGCTGGTGCATACAGGTCAGTCGAGGAATGCATGGATTTGATACCGTATAGAAAAGGAAAAAGTGCAATGATGTTGAAGAAAGATGCCTTCCAAAAAAGATGTCCAAGCATATGGATGTATCATGTTCACTCTTGGGTTGCGAGTCTCATTACATTCCGTACCGGGGTGAGGCGCAACTTGTGGTGACCCTACACGCTTCATGGCCAAGGATAGCGAATAATCGATATATATATTTCCTGTAAGTGATGCCCGCTTATGATGTCGTCTAATGCTACA
Organism: Fusarium nematophilum; assembly: GCA_033030565.1. Taxonomy (NCBI): domain Eukaryota; kingdom Fungi; phylum Ascomycota; class Sordariomycetes; order Hypocreales; family Nectriaceae; genus Fusarium; species Fusarium nematophilum. The sequence continues at coordinate 122,629 of JAVIXY010000092.1, forward strand.
GGCGTAAGCCGAAGCGTGAATGTCGATATTACTCTTAAGTCTTTGTGTAACCATGTTGCCAGTACCGCAGCTTTTCCAACCGCCCAGCCAACCCCGCCCGACCCAACCAAAGCGGCTATCCATCCAGCCGTTTACCATCCAGGAAATCAAGTAAAATGATAATTAAAAGAAAAAGGGTGAAGTGAGAGCGAGTGTGTCGCGGGCGACGACAAGGTAAGTGAGATAGTAGACTACTGTCGGCAAGAACGATTCAAGTAATTATAAGAAAGGCTCGTCGCGGAGTGTAGAGAAAGTAAAATGGGGATTTAGTCGTCCAGCCTGAACATCTTTCGCAAGGTGCCAAACTTCTTCCTCGGCGTCCCCGTCTCGGAACCTTCAGGGAGAGTGTATCCTTGCCCATCGACGGAACTCGGCGGAGCGGGATGCGCAAGACCGATGGCGCTGTGCGACGTGCTGCGCCGCTTGAGAAAGCCGGCCTTGGTCGGGGGGGATGCTGGTGACGCGCCAGCCCCGCCAGCGGTGGACGGCCTCTTCTCCTCGTCGACTACGTACGTGTTCTGCGAACCGTCTTCGAACTGGTCCTCCTCGGGGGCGTGGTGCTCGTCCTGGAGGGGCCAGTTGGCTCCGCGCTTCTGAAGGCGTGAGCCGTTCGGGTGGATGCCGCTGTTGCTTCGGATGATGGCGAGCTCTTCTGTGCTTCGCTGTAGGTGCGTGTCTCGCCGGGATGCGCTCTCGCCCAGGTTCCGGGATATCTTGTCAGAGGGGTCCTTCTTGCGCCGCAGGATGGACGACATGAAGCTTCCTCGGCGCTTGCGATGTGACTGGGGCACTGTGGCTTGATCGCCGTCAGTCTGCGAAGGAGGCAAGGCTCCGAGGCTTCCTCGCCCTGAACCGCTGCGCTTCAGCGTTGAATTGGTCCGAGGGCTCGAGGTAAATGTTCCATTCGGTGCCACAGGCTGCTGGGACTGCTCTGGCTCTTCGTCGCTGTCTGGCAGGTCGGGGGAGTCTTCGTCCTCGGCACGAGAGGGAGGGACCCCCATGGCGGCGGCAGCAGCATTGCTTGACGCCTTGTTTCGCATCGTCTTGGGTACTCTCTTCTGCTTGGGCCGGGGCGTAGGAGTGCCCTCGTCGTCGCTCGAGTCGACGAAGCGACTGCGGAATGCCGGCCCGACGTCTTCCTCATCACTCGAGTCCCCGAATCGGCTGCCGCCCCGGGCTTTCTTAGCCTTCGATGCGCGTCCGAACCCCGATACGCGCATGCGAGAGGAGCTGGCATCGCTGGAGTCACCACGCAGCGACTGGCGCATACGGCCGCCCATGACCAGAGGTGGAGAGCTCGTGTTTGAGTTGCGACGGAAAGTCGATCCTGTTGGTGATAGAGACCGGAGACTGAACCGGCTACTGCTGCCCTTCCCACCGTCAGAGAGAGGGGCTGCTGGCTCTCGCAAGCTTCCTCTCATTGTTTTGCGGAACCCAAAGCCTTCGCCGCCTCCAACCCGGGCACGCCTGAAACTACTCTCGCTTGAATCCGAGCCTCGTCGTCTCAGGCTTGGCTTCATAGGAACTCGCGAGCTGGCTTCTCTCTCTTCCGAGTGGTTGCGACGATGTGTCTGGATCGGCTCTGTTGTGGCCGGCGGTTGATAGGACGCAGGCCGCGATCCTTTCCCCATTAAAGGCGTGGACTTCTGCCGACTACTGGGTGCGCCGTTTGCTCTAAGAGACTTGCGCATCCCTGTGCCAGCAGCTGCCGCGGCCTCGGGCTCTGGTCGAAGGGACTTGCGAAAGTGACCTTCCTGAGGGCTTGGGATGGGAGCAGCGCCAGATCTCATAGATTTGCGTATACTACCGGTCTGGACTTGTGGAGAATAGTCGGCAGTTCGGGGTTCATCGCCTCTCATGGACTTTCGCAGCTTCATCCCTCCAGCTGATTTTGCCGCTTCCGTCTTGACTCGAGGCTCTTCAACCTCATCTTCAGGCCAGCTCGAACCCGGCTGGATCTGATAAACCCGCGCCGGATCACGAGACTTGTGTGAAGGCGCCTGCTCTGCAGACGTTTTCAAAGGAGTTTCTGCCAGCTTCTGCTTCTTTTGCTTTTTCGATTTGGATTTGGGCTGCCGAACAGTCTCCGCGACCTTTGCTTCCTTGTCCGCAACCTCTTCATCCGTCTCTTCCATGGCTTCTTTTTCGAGCTGCCGCCTCTCCTCGGCGCTCAAGCTCCTCCAGTAAGCCTTTGCATTCTCCCAGTCGCTTGGGCTCTGCAAGGGCTTCTGTGTCGAAGGATTTGTTGGCGTACCTTGTGCTGCGACCTCATTTTCCTTGGACTTGGCCACGGCTTTTTCAAAGACCTTTTGGGAGAATGTCGGCTTGACCGGGCTGTCAACAATGGCATCCAGTGACATAAAGCCGTCCCCTTCCATGTCAGACAAGTCTTCGTAGGCGTCACTATAGATGCTGCTCCCCTCCGATTCTTCCGACTCTTCCTGGATATCGTGCATTTGAGGGCTGGGAGGGGCGATGCCGGCTGACTCGAAGGATCGCTGGGGCGTGATCGGCGTTGGTGTAGTTACCACTTTGGTAGACTGGCTGGGTTCGGTAATCGAAGAGGTAAAGTCCATGCCCCGAGATGTTTCTGGTCCGCCAGGTGCTGCCTTGGTGTCTTCGGGGAAGCCACCTGGAACATCGAAAAAGTCTTGCGGTGATTCCGGCTGAGTTTCATCTGGGATACGGGGACTGGGGTGTGAGATCGAAATCGTCGGTACGTTATCGTTTGGTCTCGGTTCGGCCTCAGGGGAGCTATCGAGGGGACTCGTATTTCCATTTGCAGCGGTCCGTATCTCGGATTCTGGGGTATCTGAAAGCTGCTTTTGAGTAGGCTCTTCTGATTCCGACTCGTCATCAGAACTTAGACTGCTATTGCTGATATATCCGCTGCTCTCGACAGAAGTCACCACGGGGGGCAATGGCTCCCGGTATTTAGAAATATTCGCCTCATTTCGAGAGGACTGTTCCCGCGCTAGAAGGGACCCAATAGCATGATCACTGGACGGTTCCAAATTGGCTGCCGGCCGGCTGTTTGTTGTTGCGGAAGAATAACTTGACGCGGCGGGGGGAGACATTGATCGCTCAAGAGGACGGACCAAAGGTCGCTCTTCCGTTTCTCTTGTCTTCTTTTCTCGGATACTTCCGAAGGAGGGCAGCGCCGGCCTGGGGCTCATCTTCTCATCGTCGTCCAAAGATACCGAGTCTCTTTTATGCCGACCGATAATACTATGCCAGGGCTTCTTCGCCTGAGGGCTGGGAAGTTGGGACAAGTCGGGCTCAGGTGGCTCCGCAGACTCCCCTACGACCATCGTGTTCTGATCATCAAAGCTCACTCTGACGCTCTTCTTTCGAGTAAGCCCCGAGTCCTCTTGGATGGCTACACTTGAGAAAGCGCCCGAAGCATCTGAGCCATCCTCGGAAGGAGACGCGTCTCTGGTGGGACTCGACTGCTTCAGAGCCGATTTTCGCGGGGACAACGACCGTGGAGGCGGCTCGTGCCTGACGAGCAGCTGATCCGTCGTCGGCGCAAAGTGGGGTGTGCGAGAAGGGCTGCGAGCAGGACTTTCGGAATGCACACGAGCTGGACGAACGCTTCCGTTCGGTTTTTCGACTGTCGCCGCAATAGTTGCAGGTTGGCCTTGATCTTCTGGTTCTCTCCTCTCAGGATCTGCCTGAGATGGCAGAGACGACTTGGCGGGTACACCCTCAACCCCGTGTATCGGACGATGTTGAGGGACTGTCTGTTCCACCGCTTGAGGCTCCCGCTCCTCCTCCAGTTCAGGCGCTTCATGGACCACCAAAGGTCGCTTTCTGACCGAATGGTCGGGTAGTGCTGCTCCACGGGGGGCTTCTAAGGTCCGGTCCTCATTGCTAGTGCTGAGTTTCGCCGGTTCCTCAACATCTGATTCTGATTCTGACTCTGACTGGACGAGGGTCTGCTCTGTCTCATTTCCAGATTTGAACTCGGGTTTCGCTTCCTGGTTAATACTAGGCTCAGATTCAAGATCTGACTCCAGATCAGACTCCGGCTCGGGTTCGGGCTCAGCCTTAGGCGCAGGCTCAGGCACCTGTTTAGGCTTCTCACGCTGTTGCTGCGTAACCACAGTGTAAGTGTCTGCGGGAGCCTGCTTCGTCTTCTTGGCACTAGAGGGAGGGGTGGTTGCTTCGACTGCGGTGCCTTTGACCCTTCCCACGGTTCCCTTAGAAAGATATGAACCGGTCCTTGATCCGTCATGTTTTTGCCGCCGGGCTGGCTTCTCCGACGCGTCCCGAATACTTTGCTCTAGCATCAAGAGTTCTTGCCGGGGAACCATCCTTCTGGAATTGGGGTCATACACCATGGTATGGTCGGACCCGGTTGAACCGGAATGATCGAGACCGCTGGTGGTCTCGGACATGGAGCGAGGATACGAGAAGTTGATGGAGCTGGGGCTGCTGGGTCGTGGATCAGTGGACGCTCTGTTGTCGACGACGGCTGCGCGGCGCATGTTCGACATATCGCCAGCTGCTGCGGCCCCAAACCATGAGCCTTGTCCATCCTTCATTTTCTGGCTCGCTGTCTGGAACGGCTGGATCTGCAAGCTCGTGGCTCTCTTGTGGGATGGATTTTTCGGTTCAGTCTTCGGACGCTGGCCATTAGGGATCTTCGGTACAGGAGGAACGTCCTGAGTGCTCGGAGCGCCGCTGCGCGCGGGGGATGGAGATGGTGATCGAAAGGTTCGCTCCGTCATCGAGCCGGTGCTCGGCGTCCTATGAAGCTCCCGCCCTCCTCTATCCCGACTTCCCGTCGATGAAATTGATGCGCTCCTCCGCAGAGCGCGCTTGGATTGGACTTGGGCGACATTGGTGGGCGTCGCAGGTCGAGCTTTGAGAGCAGCCGCCGCAGCCGCCGAGGACAGGGAGACGGAGGGTTCGCGTCGCATGAAGGCCGAGGCAGCGGCCGTCGCGGCATTGGGGTTGGCCGTTTCCTTTGTCAGGGGCTGTGATGAAATCGCCATGTTAGCGTGGCTGAAGCTCGAGTCGGAATGAAAAAGAGGATGCAAAGGATGGGAAATCGCAAAACAAAAGGCGTCACCAAGTTTGCCAGCGACAATGATCGCAACAAAGTCTCGATCGCTAAAACGATCTCTGACATTGCCTCAGTTCTGGCGCCCTTGGGACAAAACTCAAAAGCCAAACCGGTTTTGCAGACGCCGCAATAGGTTCCTCACCTGGGTGGGAGGGCGATGCCTCCTCGAACCTCCGAACATGATGGGCTATCGGGTCAGAAGGCGGCGCAAGGCCAGCAATGCTCAGCAGGCGAAAAGCATGAGATTCGGAATGTCGGAAATAAGGAAACAATGACGCTGATATGTGATTATTAGGGCGCGTGGTGTGCAGGCCGAGGGTAGCGGGAAGAGTCTAACAAGACCGTAAAATGTCAAAGAAGGGGAAGATAAAAGATTCTTGGACGATGGATGAGAACAGAGGGAGCTGATGACGAAAGGCATCAAGCCACAGGTCACGCTAGCCACGCTAATCCAATTGAAGCTACCAGGATGGCGGGCCCCACCACGTATTCGCTCTGGACAGGGACTGGTGTCGTCGGCCGTCCTCGCATTAAAACATCATTAAAACATCATGTTTGGCAATCAATATATTTGAGGGATCATTCGGCCTGAAACCGATGAGATAGTAACCCCAGTTCCGTTTGTTCGTACCAAGAAAGTCTTCTAGAAGCCTACCTAGTATGGGGGTTGATTGTGCCCATACCCAGCTCTCCTTCTTGCTACATTCCGGGAGTGGACTGCGTAGCGGCCGATCAATTCCTCATCAGGGCTTCTCACGCAACGGCAGGCACACGATTCCCATCTGCCGAGATCTTCTTCTCGGTGCTTGAAAATCCGGGGCCGCGTTTATTCGGACTCTCGGCTCAAGCCCAGCTCAGCCCAGCTCAGCTCAGCTCAGCTTCCCTTTCTGATCGCCAAACAATGCGCACTCCCGTCTCAATTTTTAGCCCCAAACTAGGGTCCCTCCTTGGCCCGCCCTGACGTCAGTGACTGTACCGTCTAATTTCGAGCCGCAATCAACTTCCAAGGAGGGGCAAGCAAGCAAACTAAACCCGAGACACCAAAACAACATGAAAGAAAGAGTGGTCATAAATTTGGGTTGTCCTAGAACGGGATGGCTATGATATAATCCGCTGACTATGCTGTGCGTCTGGCCCATAGGGTGAGTATCCATACTGCGGTGGCAGTTGTTGCGGTGTATTACAAAGCACACTGCCAAGTTCCTGTGTTCCAACCCCAAGAATCGTTTCCATCCTCGAGCCTCCTCCTCACCGAGTGGCTCTCGTTCCTTCGCTAGTCCGCCGTCTCCAAGCAAGTAAGCAAGAGTTGTTCCCTGGAACCAAGACCTTCGAAGGTCCTAGAAACTCCAAGCTCGGGATCCCCTGTTAAACTTGGCGATCTCAGGTGGTAAGGGACGCAAATCGTTCATCTTGCGGAAGTTTTCGAGGCTTTCATCATCTCCTTCAAGCGGTCCCTACTGGGCTTGGACTGATGGTGGTGGTACGTCCGGTCCCCTTCTGTGTGTAACATCTGTCACCGAGTTCGAGTATTCGTCATCGAACTCGTCCGCATAATCTTCTTCCTCTGACTGCGTCGAATGGCCGAGACCCATATCCATTGGGGGAGTGCCTTGTTCTCCAACAGGCTCCGGTTGAGATTGAGCGGAGTTCTGGTTCGTGCCATGTCCTCTAGGCTGAGCCTTGCCGTTCTTCCTCCCTTTCCTACTCTTCGCTTTAGCTTTCTCAAGAAGTCGTTTACGGTCAGCCTCCTCCTGGCGATGGCGGCGGTCTTTGATTTCATAGTCTCGGATCAGTGCTCTTGGCGGTTCGCCGAAAATGCGTTCGTACTCGCAGAACTCGCAAATCCAAATGTCCTCCGACCTCGGGGGATTCTGATAGTAGTTGTCGGCCGCAAGCTGGCGTCGATTCCGTGCAGCCACGATAAGCTCCTTCTCGAGACGTCGCCTGCTCTTTCGACGGGAATTCCCTGACCCGCCACTGGCTGCCTTCGATGAGCCATCGTGATGAATACCGTTGCTGGCGTTTCCTCCGAGCGATACACCTGAAGGGGTCTGGGTCGCCATGTTGTGTTTGCTTGAATGGCCTTTCATTCCAAGTTAGCCCGGCATAGCGATCACTGACCTCTCCAGACTTACCAGGCCACTGGACGGTGCCAGGAACTTGTGAATCGCAGGTGAAGGTGAACTGAGTTGAGGCTGGAGTTGTCTTTGTGATGGAGGATTGCTGCTGAAATAGGCTCACGTTTTCCTGGCCCTGAGGACGTAGCTTCTCAGCGTTTGCGATGGCGTTAGAGATGATACCACTGCCTTCGTGCTCTGGGGATAGTCAGATACTTGAGGTCAGGATCGTTGACAATGAAACACTATGTTGAAAGAAGGGCTGCTGGAAAAGAAAATGATGCGGAAGAGAGGTTCTGGTAGCGTGCAGGTCATGAATGCAAGAAGTAGTTGGTCGGGACGACTTTGTTGGAAACTACAATGCGTGGCTCCGTCCCGTCACCTGCCTTCAACCGCAGTGCTGTGGTTGGCGTACAAGGGGGGCGTGAGAATAGGCACTATTCGAGATCCACCTGAATAGGCCCTTCTGCACAATAGGGTGGGTGGTTATGGCGGTGCATTATTGCACATTGGATCATGTTCCGCACAGAACCGCGCTGAATGAAAGGGGATAGCAGAATAAAATCACTGGCGACTCACCTGCGGACGCCCATTGTGGCGGCGCAGCCTTAGAGCCTCTCCCAGCCCACGTATTGTTGCCATCGGACAATGCTCGCAGCGGGCTTCTGCCGTTCCTCGTGCGTCCGAGCCTTCCTCTTCCTGGCCCTGAAATCCCCTGATTGCTGGTCGTGAAGGTTCCTGAACCTGGATACGCACCCGAAGGGGTATAGGACCTGTCGCTATACAAGTCGCTGGCTGGAACATGTGCTGCGCCAGATATAGCAAGGGAGCTGATCTCGTTGTTTAGCGCGTGGGTTCCGTTGAGAGAAGCATCCCCTGCCGAAGGGATCTTTCGCTTCTTCTTGTTGTTGGTGTTCTCGAACGAATCGTAACCGTCTACGGATGAAGTCGTAGATGGAGGTGGTTGTGGATTGGGCTGGCGAGCCTGGTCAGGCCTTGACGGACGGCGAGTCGCACGGGTCAGGATCTCTGGGGGAGACCTCGTAACAAGAGTGCTACGCAGCGCACCCTCCTCCTCATCGACATCCGACACTCCCACGCCGTTGCGTCGAGGTGTGTAATTGCGCCCCGATTCTGCCCTGCGTCCTTGCTCGATGGGGCTCGCGGAGCTATTTCTCGGCGGACTTCCTTCGTCTTTCACGGTGTATGGAGGATAGTAGAAGAGAGGGGCGGTTTCATGCGTCGAAGGAGGGTATTTTATAGAGTCGGCGACCTCAGGGGAAAGCCTCTCTCTCAGTCGACGTTTCGGCAACGGCCGAATGGGTCGATCTGGGAATAGCGAGGATACGGTATCTGGTGACATCTTGGGGCTATGATCTGGACGAGAGGAGAGAGCAAGTCGCGTTAGCAGGTGGATCGCCACAAGGCCAATGACTCCTGTCACGATGATAGGAAAGGACATGGGTACGAAGAGGTTGCTGGTGGGGGATGCTTTCGGTGCTCAGTCGTAGCCATGATAACCGCCGGGAAAGGATATATCATCAACAGCCGGGGAGTAAGGAGAACCACATCGACTGCAAGATCAAACAGAAAGCGTACCCATCAAACATCGTAGAAGTATTATAACCCAAACCACAGAAGCAAGTACGGTCAAGCGACAAGCCTTGCCAAACGAGGGGTCGCAATCCGTACAATGTCCTGGCGACAAACAGATTCGACCATTCAATATCGACCGTACAATTCGAAAAGGGGTATCAAAATCGAGACTTCGCCAAAATCGGTCGCCGGTGGTCGGTGTTGGTTGGAGAGCTCCAAGGGGGGGTAGGTTGGTCCGGTCGGGCTCTAGAGTGTTCTGTATGCGGGTCAGAACATGGTCGTCGATGAAGGCGGCATGACGAGGCCGAGCAACCAGCACCACGACGAGCACAGAGTGGCACTGATCAAGCCTTCCCGTTGATCCTTCGGCGGATTCTCGTGGCGGTGAAGAAGATATTCGCCAGGCTTGATCTCTCGGTTGTTCAAAGTCGGAGCGGCTTACCCAGTCACTGACGACGAGTGGGCTATGGGCGCCCTGAGCAGATGAGGGACACCTCGGCCCAAACCCAGTCCCCAGACGGTGCAGGCGAGCTCGAGGGGGATCAACACGTCGTTCGAAGAACCGCTGAAAGCAGAGGGTCGAGGTTGTGACGGCGAGAAAGCTCGACAAGGCTGCTGGAGGCTTCCGTAATTCGAGTTCGAGGGTGATTAATCGCCGCTGTGTGTTGGCCAACGAAGGTTACCAAGGGCCGTGGGTGAGTCCCCATTACTAAGCAAGCCAAACGAGGGGACCTGTTGTGTGTCTGACTTGATCGGCACTGTGCTTGCCCGTTTTAAGGGAGATGCAACAATTTCCGCTATGAACTGAATTGGCTGTGCTGTCATATTAGGGGGGGCTCTTCGAAATGTAGGAGTGAAAAATGGTGAATCAAGGAGTTAATTCTACGACGTGAGGTTTGAGTAGAGACATCAATCAGAGCATCCATGGGCCCTGATGTCACACGACGCTGTGCCGGACATAAGTACTATGAGGGCAAGAAATAATCAATCATACCTAAACCATGCCGCCGCGTCCATGAGTACCGCGGAAACAGCCCGCTCTCGGGCTAGAGAGTCAGTAACCGGGAATTAGCCGCCTGCTATGTCAGTTGTGCATGGATTCCATGGCTCCATTGAGCCCAGCCTCTTGAAAACAATTTCTGCGGGCACGCTATAGGGCCGCTGGGGCTCCCCGTAGGGCGCGGACTGCCCAGTGCGAACACCCAGTCCCCAGGCGGCCAGTACTGCAAAGACCCCTGTAGAGGTACCTGGAGCCGGATATCGAATTCAGTGGTGCTGCAGTGGTTCCACCCACGCTTCATCGCGCCCACCTCGCTCACTTCCCACTCGGCGGCCCTCACTCTTCCTCTCCTGCTTCCAACCAAGCTCGCCCCTCTCTCCCTCTCCTCTCCGTACACTCCTCATTGCTTCTCTCCGGTCTCGCCGTGTCATGACTACGTCGTCTCTATTCTTCTCCGACATGCTTGCTTGCCAATCTTGTTTTCGACTTGACTGCTCTTCCTCGAAGTTCTTGTCCCAGTAGCCGCTCTCGTCGACGCTGGGCTACAGCTCCCGCATCAGCCTTGATCACTACCCACAACCGAACCACGCTCAATTCTCGCGATTTCGACCTAAATAGACGTACCCGCCGGCTTCGCTCTTACGCACCTCTGCTCTGCAGTGTTACACGCGCCGATAACCCTGTGTCCGGCTCTCTCCCTCTCGTCCTTCTCTCCCCTCACCTCTCTTCCTCGCGCTCTCTCCCCACCTCGGTGATCGGTCTCCCTCAATGGCACCTCCCTCGCCGCGACGGTCATCCAGAGCCCGCGCTACCAATTCACAATCTCAACAATCATCTGTTTCTTCTAGCACATCCGGTCGAGCTGAACGGAGCACAAGATCCGTCGCTAAGCCCTCCTCCGCCAAATCCACTCCCAGCGCCTCGCTCTCGTCAGAGCCGTTCGAGGACCTCGACGACACCCTTCTCGGCCGAAGGCGGAAACGCAATCACGAAGACGATCACAACGATAAGGCTCCCAGGCCCGACCATTTCGATATGGTAAATGGAAGCGACGACCTGCAGGAGGAGGAGGATGAGGCCGTCCGGTGCCTTTGCGATTCCGAGGACTACCCGGGTCGCCCGCCCGTAGAAGGGCCTGACGCCGACTTTTTCGCCGCCATTGAGTTCACTGAGGATGTTACCGGCTTCTTCGTCCAATGCGACATCTGCAAAGTCTGGCAGCACGGCGCCTGCGTGGGCATTTTCAGCGCCGAGAGCTCTCCTGACGAGTATTTTTGTGAGCAATGTCGCAAAGACCTCCACAAGATCCATACTGCCAGCAACGGGTAAGTCGACGTCCTCTTGTCTCTTGATACAGGCTCCCGCCTTTCAGAGACGCGCCTGAAGCATCATGTCCGATTTTATGGTGCCCCTGCCGCTGTCACCCGCCCTCATTTTCACCTCTGCCCTTGGCCCACTCCCGGTTTTTCACAAGTTTCGAGTCTGTGCCCTCGTACTGATCGCTCCCGGTGTACAGTCAAAAGTACTCCAAGTATGTCCCTCTTGGCCGCCCGTCGCGCGCTACGTCGAGGGCCGCCTCCATCGCCAAGGAGGGCAATCGTTCGCCCAAGAATGGGGCCGGCAAAAACTCGCGACCTACCTCTGCTTCGCAGACCTCCAAGCGCCGATCAACGATGAACAGCCGCGACCGAGCCTACGAAGACGAACAATTGCTTCGCGCCATTGAAGCCAGCAAGGAAGACGCCCCCCATGATGCGCCAGATGCTTCCACCCGTCGAGCCAAGCGTGGACGGAGCGATAGTGAAGAGTCAGTCGCCATACATGCACAGCCACGAGACGAGAAGCTGACATCGTCGAGAAACCACACGCATGTCAAGAGGCAACGGACCAGCTCACGATCCGCATCCCCTCCCACCGAGCCCGTTGAAGTACTGAGTCGCGAAGAGTCGGACGACGAGACTGGTACACGCAATGGCGCGAAGAAGGCTCGCAACTCCAAGAACCAGCGCGTCAAGTCGGAAAAGGAAGACAAGGAACGCCAGAGACAAGAAGCCGCAGACAAGCGCAAAGGACGCGCAGAAAGGCGAAGAGGAGAGGGTTAGTCAAAACACGTTCCCAGTCAGTTTGATTGCGCAGCTAATGACGATCCAGATTCGGATCCCTCCGAGGAGACGCCCGTCGCCCCGATCAAACCGCCCGCCGCTAAGAGTATCGAGACTCCGGTCATCACAGAAACTACGGCGCCGCCAGTTCAGGCAGCTCCCGATACTCCACCAACGCCCCATCCCCCGCCAGCAAATAGCCATAAACGAGGTGGCAGAAACACACATAAAAAGGGCAAGGGGAGAAATCAATATACTAGGGATCGCGACGGGGACGGCGATTCTCCGGCACGGTCAATGTCGCGAGACATTCAAAAGAACGGGGACGAGTCCACAGGGCACTCAAAATCAACCGGCGAACATCGACACGGCAAATCAAAATCAGCGATGCACCATAAGTTGAGCATGATGGACATGAAGCGGCGGGTTGGAGCCATCATGGACTTCATCTCGAGGACCCAGGTAGATCTGGCAGCCGAAGCCCTCCCAGTTCCCAACGGGAACTCGAGCTCCAACAGTGGGCAAGTGTCTCCCCAAAAGACCCCAGTCCCCCAGATCACAGGCAATGCCGAGGATCAGCCCACAGCCGTGGCAAACGGGGCCACGAGAGAGTCTTCTCATGACAAAGATTTCAAAGATTTGAGTTGTATCGAGATGATGGACGTTCTGACGCGAGATATGGTTAAGTGGCAGAACCAGTACACATGAAGTTGTGTAGTATGATGTTATAGGGCACGTCGACCGGTATCGACAGTGACGGACGGCAAAGGTTTCATTGTTATACTTGGAGTTTACGGTTAGGTGCATTCTCGGCGTCACAAAGCATCAGGACATGGTGCAGGAGGGGTACCTTGATCTTTTCCATCACTCATTGGTTCTTCTTCATTCTTTGTCGGAACCCATCTTAAAGAGGCCGAGTCCTCTGGTGTTCCGGCCCCCCTTTCTATATACCCTGGTACGTCTGGTTGAAAAAGATTCGGCAACTGGCGTCTTTGCATAGCTTTGAACGGAGGATGCGTCTTATGGGTGAGGGATGAACTGGGCAGGGTATGAATAACAGAGTGTCTAGTGTACATGGGAAAACAAATACGCTCTATACAGGTACAAATACAATGATACAGTCATAGGTTCAGAACCTTCTAGGTCATGCTACGCTCCCGCCTTTTCTTGTGCGCGCGCCTGTTTCTGCTGCTTCTTTGCCTGATTCATGCTCAGCTTGGGCTGCAGGATCCTGGCCTGATAGTCCTCGATTGCGCCATCGGACAGATCGTCGAGGACAAACCTGCCGAGCTTGCCGCTTCGCCATTGGGACAAGACTCTAGCAGCGGCGTCTTGCCAGTTGGGCAGGCCGCCTGACTTTAGCTTGCCATCCTTTTTGGCGACTGCGGTGAGAAACTCCTCTACCTCGTTCGTAGGGCCACAGTACCGCTCGTAGATGGCGGGGTCTAGGAGGTTCAGGCGGTAGAGGAGGTAGTCGGCCAGGATCTCGTCTGGTATCAGCCCCTTCTTGATGCCCTGGACGAGGGCAATCTTGACCATGGTCTCCCCATCATCGACATACGGCTGGAATATACCAGGAGTGTCCAGCACGTAGGCGCCGTCGCCGATGCCACCCTGGGCCTCCGACTCCAGGATGCGGACGGGCGTGCCGACCTTGCGCGTGACGCCCGCCTGGTCTCCCGTCCTGGCCACCTTTGCGGTCCGTTCTGGGGTGCCTGTTCTCCGCAGCGCATTGAGCAACGTGCTCTTTCCTACGTTGGGCATCCCGACTATCATGGCCCGCATGCCGGTGAGTGAATCCACCGCCCGCGCGACATCCTTGACTTTCCTGAGCAGCGCCTTGGTGGTAGCCGCATTATTCTTATCCCAGAACACAAGGCGATCGCCGTAGAGCTTGCGCAGGGCATTCGCGGCGCGGGGACTGTCGGTGCCGAGGTCAGACTTTGTGTAGACGACGACGCGCTCGCGGCCGGCAAGGGAGCGCTCGAGCTGGGGGTTATGCGTAGACAGCGGGAGGCGAAAGTCGCGGCACTCGAGAATGAGGGAGATGTTGGAGAGGGTCTTGACGATCTTGGCCTGGCCGGCGGCATGGTGGCCGAGGTAGTAGGTCTTGGGAATCGAGTTGGGGATGGCGAAGGCTTGTCGGGGAATGAATTGCGCCATGACGTCGGAATTGGATTATATCACCGGGGATTGACTGCGAGGAGCATGTTTCCGGGTTATGTATGTGCTCCTATTTTCTCACATCGAGTGACCGTTTTTTTTTTTTTCACGTTGTGCGACAAAGCAGCCGGATGTCTTGGACCCTTGGACGAAAAGAAAAAAAAAAAAGATGATGTAAATTTCAGCCTCGCGCGCCAAGCGGTCCCTCCTTTACAGCCTTGCCCCACTGTAGATAAAACAGCTTCTCATGACGTCATAAGCAGAGAACTTGGTCGGCCAATTGGTGGATTGGGAACGCGCACGCGTTCTTCTTTCAGAACAGAACTGGCGAGGACGAAAGCCCTAGCGACTTTTCCTTCACCGAGAACACACGCAAAAGGACTAAAAGCCAAGACCTGGCTGGCAGACTAAAGCCAAGGCGCTGGGAGGCAAAGATATCGACCCAAGTTCTCGGACTAATAAGAGGCGGCATGTATTCTCAAATACAAAGACCAATTCAATTCATGGCTGTTCTCCTCGCATCAGAATTGACGTTGACCAAGGTTGCTGATTGTTTCGAGAATGGCGGAGCAAAGAGATATCGAGAGAAGTCCTCCATTTGGGTCTGGGAATACCATCACAGCCAACTCACAAGATGCCGCAGGAAATCCGGCAGTCGAGGTCGAAAACCGAGAAACCCCTAACGATGCAGGCCGGCCATCCAGATACTTTGGCAAAGGGGGAAAGCTTCGGCCCTTTAGGCTCCTCAAGCAGGACATGATCAATCTCAAAGGCCGATATCTGTCGGACTGGCAAGTCTTTAACCAGCAGGTTATTGCGAGCGCAGTCTACATCTTCTTCACCAACATCTTGCCAGGCATTACATTTGCCAGCGACCTGTACACCCTGACGGGGAAGTCATGGGGGACAATCGAGGTTGTTTTCAGCACTGGACTCTGCGGTCTAATCTTTTCACTGTAAAGTGTTTTGGACGCTTGATACAAGACAAACATACTGATCACAGATGATAGATTCTCTGGGCAACCACTCACGATCCTTGGTGTCACCGGGCCTTTCTCTGTGTTGGCCGAGAACATATACGAGCTATGCGAGACACATTTCCATGCAAGTTCTGCATCCAAGACCCCAGTGTAGATCTCCTCTGACTTCTCAAGGTTGAATTCCTGCCCGTCATGGCATGGTCCCTCATCCACGCTGGATGGATGCACTATCTCCTCGCCATCTTCAACGCCCACGACTGGACAATGCAGTATGTCACCCACTTCAGCGCCGACATCTTCTCGCTGCTCAACAGCGTCATCTACTTCCACAAGGCGGCGATGGAGCTGAAGCGAACCCACGCCCGAGTCTCCCTTGCCGCCTTCCTGTATGCCATCATCGGAGCGGCTGGGACCTGTCTGCTGGCCATATTGTTGTCAACGGCAAACTCGTGGAAGCCCATGCTCCATCGCTACGTCCGCTTGGGACTGACCGAATATGCGGCGGCTATTTCGATCGTGTTCTGGATTGGGATCCCCTACGTCGGAGAGCTGTCGTCGCTCGACCACATCCGCCTCGAAGTCCAATCGCAGTTCAGGCCTACCAACCCTGATCGGCCGGCCTTCTTCGTCCGCTTCTGGGAGTTGCCCGTGGAATGGATCTTCCTGTCGATAATACCGGGTGCCATCGTCACGGTGCTGTTCTACTTTGATCACGAAATCAGCAGCATAATCTGCACCGTGGAGCGCTACGGAACCAGGAAGCCTGGTGGCTACGCGTGGGACGTTGCTCTCCTCGGGACGACGACAATCATATGTGGCATCCTCGGCATCCCTCCGGCCAACGGGCTGCTCCCCCAGGCGCCGCTGCACTCGGAGTCGCTGATGCACTATGTTCTCGAGAGCCCGCCTGGGGAGCAACAGCCAGGCTCACCTCGACCGGTCGCACGAACGTACGAGCAGAGGTACTCGCACTTCATCCAGGCGGCTCTGATCCTGATCTTTGTCTCGCCGCCTCTGCAGAAGCTGCTGGGTCTCACACAGACCTCAGTCCTCGCGGGTCTCTTCATGTTCATGGGCTACCAGTCCCTCTCGGTGAACCCCATCCTCGACCGCGTCGTCCAGCTGCTCACTCCGCCGTCGGATCTGCCCGAGCTCCCAGACGGTGTTGGCTGGCTCGGGATCCACATGTACACGGTCGCCCAGATCCTCCTCACAGGCGTTGTGTTCGGGGTGACCCTGACAGTTGCGGCCCCTGCGTTCCCCTTGGTCATCATTGCTCTAGTGCCCGTGCGGCTGTCCCTGATGAACAGGGTGTGGAGCCGCGAGACGCTGAGGTTAGTGGACGGCTGGGCGTGCCGGGAGGGGAAGCCGGAGGATTCGTCGATGAACAGCGTGGAGCTGCAAGGGTCTGGGGATGAGGAGAAGGCCGGGACCTGAAGCATCATTGATCAGAGGCGAGGCAGGGGAGCCATCCTACCATCTCATGAGGCCATGCAATGCATGCGCAGCTCCATTGCAGCAGAGAGCATCGATCGGCCCATGTCTCTAATAAATGTGCAGTTATAATGCGAGCTACCCCGCAGTCTCCAATCCAGCTCCTCCTGCTACTCCTCACTTTGTCGCAGCTTTGGCCGAATAGTTGACCGGAGACAGGCTGTAAATTTCCCGAAGCGGAAGACGATAGCCGCCCTCCAAGGAACCCTGCAGCTCAAAAGAGACCCCGGATCGTGCTTTGGAACTGTTGCAGACTAACAACTCGATCCCTCATAACATCCAGTATCAATTACAACATGGCTATCACCGTGAAAGGCAAAAACGCTCTCATCACTGGAGCCGGTTCAGGTACGCGTTCTACTGATGCTGCAGCTGCAACACCCAACAATTGACGACGATTCTGTAGGCATCAACCTGTGCTTTGCCCGCATGCTGCTCGAAAGGGGCTGCTCAGTTCTCATCGCCGATCTCAAGCTGCAGCCCGAAGCCGAGGAGCTTCTCAAGCAGTACCCCTTCCCAGCGGCCGATGGCAAAGCTGGCGCCTTGTTCCACAAGACGAACGTTGCATCTTGGCCCGAGTTGAGCTCCCTGTGGAAGACAGCCCTGGAGAAGTTCTCGTCTGTCGATATCGTCGTTCCAGGCGCAGGCCTCTTCGAGCCCAAATGGTCGTCCTTCTGGGAGGCGCCCAAGACGGAGAGCAACCCGGACACTGTCTCACGGGATCCTGCCGACTCGGACCCGGGACATTACGCCGTTCTGGATGTGAATCTCGTGTCTCCGATCCGGCTCAGCCAGCTGGCCATTGGGCACTGGACCAAGACGAAGCAGAAGGGCTGTCTTTTGCACGTCGGTAGCATGGCGGGCTATGGAGCGGGTATCACCACGCCGCTGTACTTTGCGAGCAAACACGGGTTGCACGGCTTTGTGCAGTCACTCGGAGGGCTGCGTGATGAACTGGGCATCCGAGTGGGATGCGTAGCTCCTGGTGCTGTGAGGGTAACTCTCCTGTTTATCCTGAACGATCCCAGAGTGGGCTAATAATAGTTTGTTCAGACACCGCTCTGGCGAGATGACCCGACCAAGGCAGTCATGCTGGAGGAAGACACAGTCCTCATCGAACCCGAAGAGATTGCCCAGGGCATGTGGCAGCTGGTTGTTAACGAGGAACTTGGCGACGGCACGATCCTGGAGGTGACTAAAGGCGCGACAAGAGTGGTGCCCCTGTACAACGCCCCGGTGCCGACGGGCGAGGGCATCATGGTTCCTGGCTACAATGCGTCTATGGGAACGTTGTATGAGAAGCTGAGAAACGACGGCTTGAATGTCTAATT
This sequence comes from Fusarium nematophilum, assembly GCA_033030565.1. Lineage (NCBI taxonomy): Eukaryota > Fungi > Ascomycota > Sordariomycetes > Hypocreales > Nectriaceae > Fusarium > Fusarium nematophilum. The sequence goes on from JAVIXY010000092.1 coordinate 140,522, forward strand.
GCGAGACATGTAGAGTAGAGGTGGTAGATGTGTGCTTTGACAAGAAGCATAGAGTTGTCGCTGACACAATCGTCAACTAGAGAATAGCTATATCATAACTATACCTCGCACACTTTCTTTTCTCTATCAACTCACCATGGATGTAAAATCTGAGAGCAACATCAAGCCCTGGGCGTTTGAGGTTGCGGCGATAGCCTCGTCCATGGCCGTGCTCATCGCCAGGGCTGTCTTGCTGGCAGCGTAGGATGAGAAGTCCTTCTTCGACGGCAAGGTCTGGACGCTCAATCGACATTGGTGACCGTCGTGGCGAGCTGCTGACCCCGTTCCAGGTGATCCTTTCTCGCAGCAGCTGGCTCAGCTCCACCAGAGCCATGACCGACGTGTTGCCGCCAGCATTCCGTATGCGTCTCGGTACTCGCTGGGGGGCTCTCTATTGATGGTCGGTATGGTCGTCACCCCCTTTCTTCGTTCTCAACTCTTTCGGCTCACTCCAAATAGTCACCGATGGCAGGCGTATCGAGCTCGGACCCGAACAAGACGGTGGCGATGGACGGTATCGATACCCTCATCTGGCCTCAGACTGTTATTAGGGTCGACGCCGACCCAGAGTCAAAGACCAACAAGATGTGGCCAGACTTTCAAGTCCACGCTTCCAAGTGCGCCCTCTACTACTGCGTCAAGAGCTACACTGCGGAGTCCAAAGACGGCCCAATCAGCATGACTTCGAGAGAACTTCAAGATGAGAAGCGCAACCAAGACTCCTGGGGATCCTTAGACAAGAATCTCCAGCGCTGTGACGCGTCGAAGAGAAAGTCCTCAAAACCCTGGCATACCACCCAAAGAGACAATCATCGCTCGGGGCGACCTGCAACTGCACCACGACGGGACCCAAATCGGGATGGAACGTCTCCTAGGAGGCCGTCTACGGGATTAGTTACTACATGCAGAACCTCTTGGCCGTCTGCCTGAGCGGGGAGAAACTGCACCTGGGACCTGGAGGACTGGGACATCCCCAACGGGTTCTACATATCCCGACTGTCGAACCGCAGCGGGGAGGAGAGGCAGGCCGAGCAGTACCGCTCCAGCATGGCCAAGGTGCTCTGGGAGACGCAGGGTCTTGACAAGATCGTCCGAGAACATTGCCGCCAGCATGAGCAATGCCATCTAGGACGGAGCCGACGGGGACGACAACGATATACGTGGTCGCCTGGCCCTGGATCATCTTACACTGCGTTACCAAGCTGGGAGCCCTTGTTCTCCTGATACTGGCCATCTTGTCAACCGCCTAAAGGCCAGGAGCAGTCCCAGTCTGGAAGTCCAGCGATTGGGGAGAAACCCAGACACCGGGATGACGACGATGATATCCAACTGATACCAAATACCCTTTTGTCAAGTCGGGATCAGGGACTTGGAGTTGGCATAAATAGAACTGCGCAAGCGCATATATAACACACCCACGTTCCTTGAAACAAAACAAAACACTGCAATCCATCACTCAAATGACCCCCTTGATCCTTGAAACACCATGCTCGGTTGGCGCGCTTCATCTCATGCCGTGGTCCATGCTTCACCTGCCGACGCGCAGCTAAGCCACGGCTTACTCCATCCCGAGTCAGCTTTCCAACGCAGGGGACATTGTGAGGACCGTGGATACGGGGAAATCGTGAGAACCGGGCATATAATGCCCCCAAGCGTTGATTCTAATCTCCTATTCAAAACACAGTGGCCACCCACTCCCAGGAAGAACGCTTTGGCCAAAACCCTCGCAGGACTTCCAACATCTCGTCACCAGCAATAAGAATCGCCACCATCTGCACAACTTTTCCCATAGAAGTAGATGTACACCCAGGGAGCAGCCGTGATAGTCCCTCTCTTTCCCTGCCTCTCTCTCCCTCTCAGAAAATATGAAATCATGAGCTCGCAGCTCAAACCGTCCGCCCCCCAGAATAAAATATCCAAAAAAAGAAAAGCAAAAAGAAGAAAGAAACATAAAAGAGGTATTCGTGTAATAGCGATGTTGTCATAATAATAACAACAAGTAATGCGGTGAAACGTAGGTGACGATACACTTCGTGAAGCGTCGTTGCGTTGCAAATATAAACTAAGCAATGCCAAAAGAAGAAGAAACAAATCCATATATCGCATGCCGGATAAGTGAGCTCGCGAAACGAGTTGGGTATCTTGATGAGCTGCGTTCACCATGCTGCTCTTCATTTCCTTCTCCTCCACATCCCCCTTGGCCCACCACGACATCTCCTTCTCCCCGATGTAGGTTGTTTTTTGCTTGGTTTGACGCTTAAAAAGACCATTGGAAACAGGCAAAAGCAGCCCCCAAGGCGTCGGTCGTCGCGCAACGTAGGTCGTTGCTTGTTGAAATAAAAGGGGAGGAAACGTGTGGTTGGTGTAGGTATCTCAATCTTCGACCTTTGAATATGCAAACAGATTAAGAAAAAACAGAGGTGGTTGTTCTGCCAATATTGTTGGGGTTTTTGGGAAGCAAGCGCATTTGGCTCTTCGGTAGTCGTACATCGCGGATTGTCGTTTACTTGATGTTTTTGAACAGGTCGGAGCCTAGGCTTCCTTCGTCCGCCTCGAGGTCGGTCAATTCGGGAATCATGGGAGGCGGCGGGCCTGAATGCTTCTTGGGCGTCGGCGCGCGAGGTGGCTCCTCGACAAACATTGTGCTGGTTCGCTTGGAGGCTGCGTCTCCAGTCCTTATCCGTCTGAACCAGCCGCTGCTCCTTCTCGACTTTCGGTCGTCGAGGAAGCTGGCACCGCTCTGGCTGGATGGTCGACCGTTGGCGGCCGCGAAGCTCCCGTTCGACGTCGTCTGACCCTCTGCGTAACTGTTATTCAACATGGTCCTACTGAATAGGCGACGGATGCTGCCCTGGCGGCTCGAAGCGGCCGGGCTCAGGGGGACATCTTCATCCGCGTAGCGCTTGGTTCCGGCGAGATTACCATTGGAGGAAGCAGGAATGCTCTGTTGGGGCGTGTCTTTGCTGGCATCGTCGACACTGCTCTGGGTATCTTTGTCGGCTTCCTTGGCTGGCGGCGGCGTTTGGGGAGGCGTTGGGACCTTCTGGACCGGCGAGTCCGGAGGCGGCGGGATGTTGGTGCCGTCCGTGATGCTGCCAAAGTTGAGATTGAGAGCGGGCAGTTGGAAGCGCGACCCTCCGCCGCTCTTGTTCAGAAGAGACGACATGGTGTAGAATGACGGCGCTGGAGTCGTGACACGGATTCGAGGCGAACAGCGGACGAGTCGATGGCGAGGGCCCGAGTTCGGAAAGGGGCGCGCGCGAGAGGGAGCAGGGAGGCGCAGCGAGGGGACGAGGAGCTTAAAAGCACGACAGAGTTCACGGTAGCTCAAGTCGATGATGAACTCAGTGACGTCGAAGCCGATGACTAGGATCCAACAAGCGGGATGAGATGACGGAGCAGAGTTTCGACTCCCCGCAGGAACAGGGCGACGAGAAAGGAGAAGTAAACGGTTCAGGCCCAGGATAGGTACCGTTGGCCAAAGGTAGCCTGTCAGGAACGAAGATGGGAGGTGGAAAACTGGAGCAGGGGTTTGGGTGGCTTTGTCGTTACAACTTGCAAGGGTGCGAGCGCGGCGTGGCGTGCTTTTGGATCTTGGGATGACCCCAGTCGCGGAGCCAATTGCGGTGAAAATAGGTCGATTGGGAGGTCAAAAACGGCAGCAATAGGGATTAATGGGCGCCCAAAAAAGTCGCAGTATAGAGGAGGAGCGTAGGAAATGTTTTGGATGGGAGAGGGAGGAGGGTGTTTTGCAGAAAGAAATGGTGGAGGACGGAGTCTGAGAGAGAGGAACGATGTGAGGCGGCGAGTGGAGCATGCCCGTGGCTGGCAGGCGGGTACCTTGGGATACGTACCGCGAGCTTGCGTGGGAACTTGGGAAGGGCGGCACCAGGTTCGCTCTTGCCCCTGGAAGGGCTGCAGCAGAACCCACTAGCCGGCGCAGACCCCGCTGGAGGTCGACCAAGAGCACTGGAGCCACGCAGTTTTGGGCTCTGTTGCCCACCATAGCCCACTGGAAAGTGAGCCAACAAAGGCGGGCTGGCACTCGCTGACTGGCTGGATTTACAGGCGGCACCTCCCGCACATGTGGCGGTCGGCCTGTTCAGAAGGTCTACGGTACTTCGGCAGAGGTACGTAGGGGGGCGGCACGGGACGCCCTGGGGCTGGGAGGCAGGTAGGTACCTAACGTGGGGCACCCCTCAGTCGGCCACCCCCCTTAGTCG